>JASDQU010242162.1:0-37147 GCA_032191745.1 Picea mariana
ATCATATCAATCAATTACTTGACATCAACCAATGACATCAATCAAACCAAACCATTTACATCAATGACATATGATCCAACAATCTCCCAAGTAATCAAACCATTGGCATCAATGACAAACCATTGGCATCAATGACAACATGATCCAACACTATACCTTTCTAGTTGCCTTTTATCTCTCATTGATCTCCTCAATACTGGGGTATGAGGTTCTTCTTTTTCTTCAGATGATTCCGATTTTGCATCATCCAACTCAAGCTCTATTTTCTCAGGTTTGTCTTGCATTGGTAGAAATTCCTATTTGGACACATCTTTTACCTCTCTGGAAACAACATCTCGATTGTAAACAGTTTTCTTGGTTTCTAGGTTCCAAAGCTTATAACCTTTCACACCATCTTTATAACCAATAAAGATACACTTTTCAGCCTCTTTATCCAGCTTACTTCTATTTTCCTTTGGAACATGTACATAAGCATCACAACCAAACACTCTAAGATATTGAAGAGAGGGTTTCTTTCCAGACCATGCCTCGTGTGGAGTTTTATCATCCAACGCTGATGAAGGTGATCGATTGACCAGGTAACATGTTGTACCGACTGCCTCTGCCCATAATTATTGTCCTCACCCGACACCGCTGAGCATGCTCCTTGCTTTTTCCATCAGTGTCCTGTTTATCCTTTCTACAACTCCATTCTACTGAGGAGTGTATGGAGTAGTCTTTTGCCTTGCTATACCACACTTCTTACAGAATTCTTCGAATTCATTTCCGCAGAATTCTCCACCATTATCTGTTCTCAATACCTTTATTTTCTTCTCTGTCTGATTTTCTACTAGAGCCTTAAACTCTTTAAATTTATCAAATACCTCAGATTTATTTCTAATAAAATAAATCCATGAGTTCCTTGAAAAATAATCTATGAATGAAACATAATGCACATATTTACCTAGGGATGGAACAAGAACAGGTCCAAACACATCACTGTGTATCAACTCTAAGATCCCCTTTGCTCTTGTAGCACCAAATGGGAATCTTACTCGATTATATTTACCATATATGCAATGTTCACAGAAATCAAAATCCAGAGTGCAATTAGACATATCTTCAACCATACCTTTACCGTGTAGTGTTCGAAGGCCCTTTTCTCCAATATGCCCCAGTCTTTGATGCCACAACATGGTCTTCTTTTCAGGGACAATATTGGTCTTGTCTTCTTTATTTCTCTATTAAGGAACAACACAACTGTTACACCCATTAGTATAAGTGCTTCCTAGCAAATTATACAGAGTTCCACACCGAACTCCCCTCATCAACACCATTTCTCCTCGTACCATCTTGCAAGTGTTCTTTACAAATACAGTATCCACTCCTGCATCATCCATCTTGATTGCAGATATTAGGCTCCTGTCTAGTTTTGGAATGTGCAAAACCCCAGGAAGTGTTCTAATCCTTCCATCTTTTAGAAACAACTTAACCCTTCCACATCCCAAGATTTTTGTTGTCGAGTCATCTCCTAGGAATACATCACCACCATCATATTTTTCATATTTAGAGAACCACTCCCTGTGAGGAGTCATATGGTATGATGCATTTGAGTCGATCGACCAGACATCACGCTCTGCATGTGTACTTGTAGATTCCAGGTAAGAATTACCTCCTTCTTCAGTGGAGGTTTTCACCTCTGTGGATGAGGTACTATCATATCCCTTTGGTTTTTCAAACTTCTTAGACTTGCAATCTTTCTTATAATGCCATGTTTTACCAAAATTCTAGCATTTCCTCAAAGATTTTCCTGGAGAATTAGATCTACCTATAGATTTAGATCTGCACCCCGAAGGCTTACCAGGGTTCCTGTCTTGGGTACGACCTCTTACAAATAAAGCATCTATGCTATGACTATCCATGCTTTTCCATCTCATCTCTCCAGATAACAAGGATGAAACTACATCCTCATACTTCAATGTAGATTGAGTGGTACTACCAATTGCTACAACCAGATTATCCCAAGAGTCTGGCAATGAACATAACAAAGTAATACACTTATCTTCTTCTGCAATTGTAATATTAACAAAGACAAGTTGACTTACCAGAGTATTAAAGGCATTTAGATGTTATGTCACAGAATCTCCATCTTCCATCCTAATATGATACAACTTGTTTACTAGGGACTTTGACTGATACAAATTCCCCAACTTATCCCATGGTTCCTTGGCTGTAGATTCTCCCAAGACATTCAACAAAACCGAATCCGCTAGGTAGAGTCGAATAGTACTCCTTTCTCTTCTGTCCAACTTCTCCCAATCTTCCTTTGACATACCAGTAGGTGGTGTACTGGTAGTTTTTGTACTGGTAGGTTGTGTACTAGTAGTCTGTGTGCTAGTAGATGGTGTACTAATAGGTTGTGTACTAGGATCCACAACGATCCATTGTTCTTTGTCTACAAGAAGTTTCTCCATCTTCAACTTCCATAGCTCAAAGTTTTTATTGTTGAACTTCTCTATCTCGATTCTGGAAGATCTTTCCATTCCTCTTTCTGCACTCAAATCACCACTGCAAAAGCTCCCACTAAACCCAGGTTTATCACAGACCCAAGATAAACTTGATCTATCAAGACCGAGCCAAACCCTTAACAACAAAGGTGTCCCTCTGAAGCCAAAAATGAGCTTTGATACCACATGTAAGTTTTAAACCTATGAAGTAATGAAATGCGTATAGATTCTTAAGCAAAACATAATTTAATCAATGGCTCATACACAGAGTACATAGAGATTTTATACCAGAAACCCTCAACCGGGAAAACCTTTCTTATATTCATTATATCAATTTTCACCATTGACTATACAATATATACAATGTTTTTAGGTATTCCGTAGATACCAAAACCCTAATCCCTAAAATCGAGATTATTTTTAGTAAACCGCTAAAAATAGCAAAATCTGCTAGAAATAGCAAAAAACGACCAATTTTTTTTTTTCGGGGCATTGCCTTGAACGCTGCACGTAACCAGGGGGGGGCATACCTGCCCCCCCCCCCTGGGACCCCCCCTAGGAAATCACCTGATCCACATGGCACAGACAGGGCACTAGTACGAGGGATTGTTAGACGCAATTGTCATATCTGACACACCCACACACACACATGCAAAGAATATAACACATACCCAACAACCTCGACCTTCGACTTACCATCAATCCACCTCGACTTCGATTTTCAATCGATACACCTTGACTGGACTTTCACTACAAATAATGTAACAACCCAATAAGAATTATGAGGAACAAATATAGTATAAAATTGCATCTAGTGATTTACTTATTACGAAGATTCCTCCCTCCCCTCTTATTATTATCTAAGGTAGGAACCACCCTTATTATTATTTAAGGGGGAAAAAAACAAAAAAATGAGATATAAATGACCACCTTAATAATGGGAAATTGATTTCACTATTCTACTCCTACATTTATAATTTAAGACAGTTTATGCAACTCCACAGTGTTCCTAAGGAATGGATAATTCCCACCCAATAATGTGCATTGATTTATTAACATTGAGGCAAATAAAGGAGACATGATTGGAATAATTATTTATAAGTCTATAGTATGTATTGAATATAGGCCTATCAATGTAGGACATATTAATAATATTAATGTGATTGTTGTTGGTAATTATAATTTTCAATCGAAACTTCATAATTCATGGTACTTAATTTTTTTTATTGTCATGTTCCATTCCAAAATCATATACTATTAATCAACTATGTTACTAAGTTTGCTTCTACTATGTAAGTAGACACTCCCATTTTGCAGGGAAAAAAACTCTTCCACTTGGATATGTATACCTAACTCTCTGATTCCTCATGGTGTTCATTCAAATAATTGAGGTAATTCTAAGACTCGGGATACCCTATCCTGTCTGTAACAATACATGTTCTTTTGTCGAGCATGCCTTTGCTTTCAAGTAACAGAAAATCTGGCAGATAACAATGCTTGAAGTGATCCATGAAAATGAAATCAAAGTGTGAGGTGGTCATTTCAGTCAAAATTTCCTCTAATTTATCATCTAGTTCACTCACTGTTCCTTTTAGCATAACCACCTTTGTTTGAAGACAGTCTTGAGAATGACAAATCAACATAAAATAACATTAGAATCCTTTTCATGAAAACATATCACTTGAGAACAAATCAATATAAATTTATTAGCATCCAATGCATTGAAATGTTAGGATATTTAGACACTTAGGAGTTAGTTAATATCTACTTGGTCTAATGTGTCGTTAGGTAAAACTGTGTTTCTTGTTGGGTTGTTGTATTCTTTGCAGTGAAAATCTAGTCGATATAAATCGACTGATGGTCGAAGTTGAGGTAGATAGAAAATAATTCGAAGGTTAAGGAAGTCGACCGAGTAAAGTCGAATTCAAAGATATCAACAACGAGTCACCCGATAGGAGGTCGAAGTGTGGGCGTGAGACGACCAACTAGAGACCGAATGGAGGCCACTTGGTAGTCTACTGGTAAACCCAAATTGGAGTCAATTGTAACAAGATCCTGGGATTTACGATATTTGTAGCCAATGATATGCATGGATCTGTAACTGTTTTTTGGGCACCAATATTTAGGGTTTCTCCTGTTGTAAATCCTACAAAGAGGCGTGTTGTAAGTCCTTAAAGGATAATACGAGAATTCTAATGTTGTAATGCTAATGCATGGTAAATTGTAGGTTGTTGGTCATGTATATGTAAGATGAATTGGCTACAGGGTTGTTCTTTCTTGTGCAAGAAGCTATGATGTCGATTGTGTCTTAGATGTGGACCAAGGCTAGACATGTAACCTTTTATTATGATTGAAAATGACAAAAAGAGAATAGAAGACTCAAAGGAATGTTGGTTTTCCTAGTTAAGGGTTTCCAGGGTAAAATCTCAATGTACTGTGTGATTGCTTGTTTCATTTGCGTTCTTTATTAAATTTGTCTTCTCTTATGCTAGGATTAGTGTGGAAGTATCCTTCATTTCTTGACATGTGGTATCAGAGCTTAGGTATTCTTGACAAATGAGTTATCAGATAAGTGTAATGATTTGGCGAGTATATCATATCTTGATCTTCAAATCTTGAATCTGAGAACTAAACCCTAGGTATAATAAGTGTCATAAGTCATAAATTGTTTTAAATATCACGATAAAGAATGGGGAGCAGTTCCATAATAGAGATAGAAATATTCAATGGCCAAAATTTTGAGCTTTGGAAGCTTAAAATGGAATATCTTCTTGTGGATTGAGAAAAATGGACAACGATTTTTCCAGGTACCCAGCCAATAGGCATGTCGACCGAAGAATGGGAGAAACTCAAAACAAAAGAAAGAAGTACAATAGGACTTTTTCTTGTAGATTTGGTGCTGCTGAATGTCTCAGGTGAATATTCAGCCAAGAAACTGTGGGACAAGATGGGAATCTTATACTAAACGAAATATCTAGTAAATAAGATGTTTCTCAAAAAGAAATTGTATCTTATGAGGATGAGTGATGGCAGTTTGGTGACTGAGGATTTAAATTTGTTTAACACCATATTAAGCCAGTTATCATCTGTGGATATAAATATTATTGATGAGGATAAGTGTATCATCCTATTATGTTCTTTTCTAGACTCCTGGGATAACTTATTCATATCTATTGGGAGTAATACAACCACACTAGCACTCAAGGACATGGTTGATTCTCTACAGATCCTTTCAGAGTTTGGATTCCAGCAACAACATTCGACCAGCCTTTGGTGTGACAATCAGAGTGCCATCAAGCTCGCCAAATACCTATTTCAACATTAGTGCAACAAGCACATGGAGCTGCACATGCACTTCATCAGAAAGCTCATTCATGATCAATTTATTGAAGTGCTCTTTTTCCCTACAGAAGATCAAGTTGCATACATTTTCACAAAGTCTCTTACATAAGTGAAGTTTTCCAAACTTTGATCTATGTTAGGAGTTCAGGAAGTTGTCATTAAGGAGGGATAGGCTCTAATGCCTCGTTCCTTCTCCTATTGTGTCACTATTTTAAATCCTTCAATCCTATCCCAAGTTGTTCTTAAGGGGTGATGCTAGGATATTTAGACACTTAGGATTTAGTTAAGATCTACTTGGTATAATGTGTCTTTAGGTAAAAGTGTGTTTCTATAGTATGCATTAGTATGAATTTGTAGTTAGGAAATCCAACGGTCACGATATTTTCCCGACATAGAGTGATCCGATGGTTCATATTCTCCTCAATATTAATGGCCATTGATCCATGGCTTAGCACCTGATTGGTCCATGATCTTTATTTAAAGAGCATGGAGGGTCATTTTCCAATGATCAATTGTGAGAAACTCTCTTGTAAAATCTCCTTGTAATCTTTTTCTTTTGCATTAATAAAATTCTCCAAGTGGCCGCGCTGGTTGAGGTCGTGGATGTTTCCTCGTAGGGGTTTTACCACGTCAAAACATTGGTGTGTTGATATTTGATCTAGTTGTGGGAGTGGTTACTAATGGTGTTGACCCTTTGTTGGAATACCTATGTTGTCGAACAATTATGGCATGAGTGGATGGGACATATTGGAGAAAAAACAATTCAAGTTATGCAAAGAAAAGGTATGGTCGAATATTTTCCCGAATCTGGTTTAGAAGTCGAATTTTGTGAACATTTGATATATGGGAAACAAATTCGGGTGAGGTTTCCATCTGGAGCGACAAGGGAAAACGGGATTCTAGAACTAGTGCATAGTGATTTGTTTGTCCCGGTTACAGTTCCTTCATTTGGTGGATCACTGTATTATGTTTCCTTCATAGATGATATTTCTAGGAAGACATGGATATATTTCCCAAGGAATAAATCATAGGTTTTTGAGAGATTTAAGGAGTTTAAAGATCTTGTGGAAAACCAGACAGAGAAGAGGATTAAAGTGTTTAGGACTAATAATGGTGGTGAATTCCATGGAAAGGAATTTCATCAATTGTGTAAGTAGTGTGTCATATCACACCAAAATACCACACCATATACCCCACAACAAAATGGATTTGTCGAGAGAATGAACAAAACATTGATGGATAAGGCAAGGAGCATTCTCAGTGGTGCTTGGCTCGCACAAGAATTATGAGCGGAGGCAGTCCAGACAACAAGATATCTGGTGAATATGTCTCCTTTGTCAGCGCTAGTCAACATGACTCCAAATGAGGTATGGTCGGGTAAGAATCCTTCAATGGCACATCTCAAAGTGTTTGTTTGTGATGCATTTGTGCATGTTCCCAAGGAAAGAGGAGCAAGTTGGATAAGAATGCAGTTAAATGTATTTTCGTCAGATACAAAGAAGGGATGAAAGGATATAAGACCTGGGATCCTACATCAAGGAGAGCAATGTATAGTCGAGATGTGGTCTTCAAAGAATTTGGAGGTAAATCTGAGCCCGAGGAAGTTGTTCAGACCGAGAATTATCCTGATACGATGCGGTTTGAAATGAGGAACGAAGAATATGATTCAGATGAATCGAATGAATCTGAGGAAGAGGTGGAACAATTGAATCTAGTGGTAAGGAGGTAAAAAAGAGTAAGAAAACCAGTTGAAAGGTATAGTACACCCAAATTTCATTCCACATTCATGCTAACTTCCATCGATGATGACCCCAAGTTGTTTAGTGAGGCAGTCGACTTGACAGAGCATAAACTCTAGAAGGATGCCATGGTCAAAGAGATGGAATCCTTGTACAATAATGAGACATGATATTTAGTCAAGTTACGTAGTGGAAGAAATCCCTTTGGTAGCGGGTGAGTGTTCAAGAAGAAGATGAATCCAGTAGGTCAAGTCGATAATTTCAAATCTTGACTGGAAGCAAAAGGATATTCCCAAGTTGAGGGAGTCGAATTTGATGAGATTTTTACCCATGTTGCAAAACTAACTTCCATTAGAGTACTAATGTCTCTGGCTGCAACATTTGATCTGGAGATAGAAAAAATAGATGTGAAGATAACATTCCTACATGGGGACCTAAAAGAAGAAATCTACATGAAACAACCCGAAGGATTTGTAGTAAAGGGAAAGAAAGAGTTGGTATGAAAACTCAAAAGATCCCTTCATGGTATAAAGCAATCGCCAATGATGTGGTACCAGAAGTTTGACACTTACATACTTAGTTTGGTATTTGTGAGAAGCAAAGATGATAACTGCAAATATTCCAAGAAACAAGGTGGGAGTTTCATATTTGTAGCTTTGTATGTTGAATAAATGTTGTTGATTGGAAGTAGCATGGACAAAATAAAGGAGGTGAAGAAGCATCTATCCTCCAAGTTCAACATGAAGTATCTCGATGCAACTAAATTCATTATGGGAATGTAGATTAAGATATATCAAGGTGCTAGAAATATTTAGTTGAATCAAATGAAGTATATTGAAATAGTTCTGAAATGATTCAACATGCAGGATCGAAAACCGATGAAGGTGCCAATCCTAGTGGGAGCAAGGATTACTGTTGAACAGTGTACAAAGACACAGGAAAAGATATAGGACATGGAACATGTTCCTTATGCAAGTGCGGTTCATAGTCTGATGTATGTGATGGTATGCACTCGACCAGACATTGCCCATGCAGTGGGAGTGTTGAGAAGGTACATGTCGACACTTGGAAAGAAGCACTGGATAACTTTCAAGAGATTATTCAGGTATTTGTGTGGCACAAAGGACTATTCTATATGTTACCAAGGAATACCTGGAGGTGGCAGTGGTAAATTAGATTTACATGGATTTTTCGATGTTGAATGGGATAGAGATCTGGATCAACAAAGGTCAACCAACATATATTTCTTCAAGATGTTCGGTGGAGAAACAAGTTGGATGAGAAAGAGAAAACAGGTCATAGTCTTATCGACAAAATAAGCCGAATACATGGTGGCCACTCATGGAAGTAAAGAATAGGTATGGATTCAAAGGTTGTGTTCAGGTATCGGGTTTGGGAAGAGAGCTATGAAGGTAAGTTGCGACATTCAAAGCACAATATTTCTAGCAAAGAACCCATCTTATCATTCAAAGACTAAGAACATTGATGTACAATACCATTTTGTAAGAGAAATGGTGGAAAGTAACAAGGTGCTACTAGAGAAAGTAGACACATTGGAAAACATAGAAAACTCGTTAACCAAGTCTGTGAGTGTTATGAAGTTCTCTTGGTGCAGAGAGGAAATGGGAATTGATGCCCTAGGTCTATGAGAGAAAGTTCAAGAATCTCCTATTTTAGCAAAGAAGACAACAAGTGGGAGAATGTTGGGTTGTTATATTCTTTGCAGTGAGAGTCTAGTCGAGGTAAATAGACTGATGGTAAAAGTCGAGGTAGATCGACAACAAGTTGAAGGTCGAGGAAGTCAATCGGGTAAAGTCGAGGTTGAAGATATTTTCGACAAGTCAACTGACAAGAGGTTGAAGTGCGGTTGTGAGATGATTGACTAGAGACCAAATGGAGGCCGACTAGTAAACCCGACTTGGAGTCGACTATAATAGAATCCCTTGGATTTACGGGATTGGTAGCCAATGATATGAATGGATCTGTAACCGTTTTTTGGGTGCCAATATTTAGGGTTTTTCCTATTTTAAATCCTATAAAGAGGCATGTTGTAAGGACATAAATTCTAATGTGAGAATGCTAATCTTGTAATGCTAATGCATGGTAAATGGTACGTTGTTGGTCATGTATATTTAAGCCAAATTGGCTACAGGGTTGTTCTTGCTTGTGTAAGAAGGTATGATGTCAATTATGTCTTAGGTGTGGACCAAGGTTAGACATGTAACCTTTTATTCTGAATGAATAAGACAACAAGAGAGTGGAGCGCTGAAAGGAATGTTGGTTTTCCCAGTTAAGGGTTTCCAGGGTAAAATCTCGGAGTACTGTGTGATTGATTTTTTCATTTGCATTCTTGATTAAATTCTTCTTCTCTTTTGCTAGGATTAGTGTGGAAGTGTCCTTCATTTCATGAAATTTCTTAGTGTCTTTATTTAGTATGCATTTTTAGTTAGGAAATACGAAGGTCACGATATGTTCCTGACATAGAGTGATATGACGGTTCATATTCTCCTCGATCTTAATGACTACATTGATATGTGGCTTAACACCCGATTGGTCCATGATATCTATTTAAAAAGCATGGAGGGTAATTTTTCGATGATTGATTGTGACAAAATCTCTTTGTAATATTTTTCTTTTGCATTAATAAACTGCTCCAAGTGGCCATGTTGGTTGGGGCCATGGATGTTTCCCCGTAGGGGTCTTACCACGTCAAAATATTAGTGTGTTGAAATTTGATCTGGTTGTGTGTGTGGTTACTGAAGTTTTTCTTCCTCTGTTGGAATACCTGTGTTTTCAAACATGGTATCAGAGCTTGTTTGAAGACCTGCTCCCATTGTAGATCGAGACCATGAAGCTAAATTGCCTCTTCTCTGGGTTTTTCCATTTCCATACATTTTTGGGCTGAGAGTATTGTTCCATTGCGGTTGGAGTGCTTATTTTTGTCAGGAAAATTTTTGTTTCACTCAAAAAGGTTTTTGTTTTCCCAAGATACAACCATTTCAGTTAGATCTGGAGGTATAAAGCCTGAATACGCCCTTTTAAAAATTTTCCAGAGTATTATTTCGGCTTTATATTGTTTGTTTCCAGGTTTCTGCTCTTTTATATATGTGTATGGTCTTTTCCCCACCCCCTTTGCGATCTCGAAAAATCAGAAATAGATAGGAAAATGTGCATTTTCTGGATAAGCTAACTAAAATCTAACCCTTGTTGTCATTGAGAAGAATTTTTTTTTTCTTGTGTGAAAATATTTTTTATGAGCACGCTCTCTAAGGTCATTATCAACAACAACAAAAACAACAATCCTCCTTGAAAACAATACAATATGTTTTTCTATCTCACTTGGTTAAAATTTGTCTTATCAAGTAAGAGGTCTTGAGTTCAAGTCTCTTTTTTTGTTACTTTTTTAAAAAAAGTTCATGCATCCATTGTAAAGTGTATTTCACTCTAAGTATAAAAGTGAATCACTATAAGTATCTTTAATATTTTGTTTTAAAATTATTTTTTTTGCATGCAAATTTCTTTTATAAAGTGACTTCATTGTAAATGTGATCCCCACTTCTTTTTATAAAAGTGGGTCACTTCATAAAGCAACTGATTTGTAAAAGTGAGGGCATAAATTTCACATCCAAAGTCTATTTTCAGCGCTAGATTTTTTAAAACCACCTAATTTTTTGAGATATTTCCATCCATATCATCAGTTTCATTTTTTAAATCCATATTATCTACATATTTAATATGGGTTCTACTAGTGATATTTTTCTTACCAACACCAACTACTTCCAATGGAAATACCATATGGAGGATTTATTAAGAAGTAAATGATTGTACTGGATTACCTTGGGAAAGGAAAAAGAACCCACTGATGATGAAAATATATTCGGGCTAATAGGAATGTCGAAGCACGTGGACTGATCAAAATGTCCATCTCTCCCTCTTTAAGGTTCCACCTTCAAGAAATTGATGACCCCGATGAATCTTGGGAAAAGATACCAAACACAATATTATTCAAGCACATCAGTTAGAAAACTAGATATTGACTTTAATTCCAAATGATGTTTCTTGCATTGAGGACTATCTATCTAAGTTTAAAACACTTAGAATTTTATGTAAATAGTGTAGCATAAAGCTGGAGGAAGAGTGTTGCATCTATATTATTATTTCTAATATAGGTAGTGTATATTTTGTGTTTGTATCTACCTTTTATTCCATGAGATAGGATCTAGGGAAAGCTTATCAAAAACTCACTCTTGAGTCCTTTTGTGATGCTTTGATTAGAGAGAAAGATAATCTTGTACAACTTGGAGTGATTGACACTGCAGGTACCTACAACAAAGCCTTAGTCACCCGAAAAAAAAGATAAACCCAATAATCCCAAGAAGCAACATCCTCGCCACAACAACAAACAAAACTAGGGTCCCAAACCCACTCAACCAACTTTAGCTCCTAATGGTGACAAAGGAGAAAAATCTAAAAAAAAAGAAAATTGAATGACATTGCAACTTTTGTGGGAAATATGGTCATGATGAGTCCAAATGTTTCAAGAAGATGGGAGCTTTAGAAGAAGTGATGAAGAAGCACAACATTAGTATTGATTCTTCTTCTTCTTCTTCTTCTTCTCATGGACATGCACATTTTGCTTCTGGTTTTTCCTTCAATGCAACTTCTACTGCTTCTTCTTATGAGTGGCTTATTGATTCTGAAGCATCTTATCATATGGCTAAGGATAAATCCATATTTTCTACTCTAAATGAATGTAACACCAAGAAAATATTTGTTGGTGGTGATAGATCACTTAGTATCGTAGGATCTGGAACAGTTCAAGTAGATAATGGTCATTTCAATGATGTATTATGTCAAGTCTTTCCTGTAACCTTCTATCAGTATATCAAATCACTCATTTAGGTGAAGTTAAAACCATAGATTTTTCACCTCACCAAGTTCTAATAAAGGATTTAAAAGATCCTAAGCATGTTCTTGTAAATGGAATTGTTGATGTTATTACAAGGTTCTACAAGTTTGAAAACTTTGGGTCATCATATTTTCCATCAATTTTTGTTTCTCATAGTGATGACTTGAGCAAACTTTGGCATGAGTGGTTTGGTCATCTAAAATATTGCTCATTGAAACAACTATGTAATCAATAGATGGTGACTGTTCTTCCTCTTGTTTCATGTAGATATGGTGTTTGTGTCGATTGTGTTCTCAACAAACATCATCGGGACAATTTTGAAAAATATGCCTCTTGGCATGTCTCAGGCCCTTTGTAGCTTGTTCACAATGACTTGTGTGGTCCACTTTCTTCTCCTTCTTTCTTGGGTGCAAGGATTTCTTAACTTTCATTGATGACTTTTCCATGCGTACTTGGGTTTACTTCTTAAAACTTAAGAAAAAAGGTTTTAACAAGTTTCTCGCCTATAAGCCTCTTGTAGAAAATAAATTTGGACATCAAATTCAAAGGTTAAGTATAGATAATGGAGCTGAATGTGTGAAAAATAATTTTACAATTTACTACACTACACAGGGCATCCAAATGCAACACATTGTTCCATATACACCACAACAAAATAGTGTTGTTGAGAGAAAGAACGGCACATTAAAAGAAATGGCTAATTGTATGATATAATCTAAGGGATTAAGTCTAAAGTATTGGGCATAAGCCATCAACTGTGCAAATTACATAGTAAATCACACTCCCACAAAGGCTCTAAAAAATACAACACCATAAGAAGCATGGACTAAAATTAAACCAGATGTAAGTCACTTCCGTGTGTTTGGCAGTATAGCATGCGATCACATTCTTGATGATAAAAGTAAATCATTGCAACCTAAAAGTGAGAAGTGTATATTTTTGGGTTATTATTAAGATGTCAAAGGTTACAAACTTCTTCAATCACATTGCAATGAAATTATTATTAGAAGAGATGTTAAATTTAATGAAAATATTTTGGCTTGTGAGCCTAGTTCAACGATTATGCCTTCTTCGGTCTGTGATCCATCTTCGACGTTTGTGCCTTCTTCTGTTACTATTCTAGTTTCTTCTTCAGATGATGACAATGAGAATGAAAATACACCTCCGCCTACTCACCTTCCTCCAAATGATTCCATTGAACATGAACTAGCAGCAACACCACCGCTTCCTAGATGGGTCCTTTCAACATGAGAAGAAGTTGGCGATCTTGTCAATGATCCTTCATATCAGTGTCAGACACGTTCATAGTTCCAGTGAGCCTCTTCTCTTTTGGCTCAAGTTTCAGAGACTCATGATCTAGAGGAATTTGAGGAAGCTTCAGGTCATCCAGATTGGGATACAATAATGAATGAAGAATATCATTCTTTAATGGCAAACAATACTTGGGATCTTGTACCTCTTCCAAAAGGAAGAAAAAATTTCAGATGTAAATGGGTCTACAAAACTATGTATGCATCATATGGAAGTATTGAAAGCCACAAGGCTTAGTTAGTTGCCAAAGGATTTTCCCAAGTTGAAGGAATTGACTATATTGAAGCCTTTTCCCCAATAGAAAAAATGAATTCCATCCACCTTGTTCTTTCCCTTGTTGCCTCACATAAATGGGAGTTCCTTCAGATGGATGTTAAATATTCCTTCTTGCATGGGGATTTTCAAGAAAAAATATACATGGAACAACCTCATGGCTATGTCTAAAATGACTCCAGCCTTGCTTTTCTCCTTAAGAAATCTCTTTGTGGTCTTACGCAATCTCCCCGAGCTTGGTATGCCAAAATGGACAACTTTTTTATTGACATCAGATTTTCTAGATTCCATTATGATCATAATGCCTATACCCAAAAATTAGAAAGCCATCTCATAGTACTTGTCCTTTATGTTGATGACCTTATCCTTATTGGTAGTGACTCAAAAATTTTAAACCATGTGAAAAATAGCCTTAAGAAGAAATTTGAAATGATAGACTTAGGATTTTTGCACTATTTCCTTGGCCTCCAAGTTTTGCAAACCAATGAAGGAATTTTTCTTTCCCAGTCTAAGTATGCTTGTGACCTTCTTCGTTGCTTTCACATGGAAGATTGTAAACCAACCCCTTCTCCCTTTCAGTTTGGAGTCAAGCTTGATGCCACCTGTACTTCTCCCGATGTTGATGCCACCTTGTACTGCCAGTTAGTTGGTATCCTCTTATACTTGACTCATACCCGTCCTGATCTTTCCTTTGTTGTTGGTAATGTTGTCCGGTATATGCAAACACCCCATGAAAGAAATTGGAAAGCAACTAAAAGGATACTTCGGTATGTCCAGGGTACAGTTCAGTTTGGAATACATTACAGTTCATGGGGGACTCCTTTATTGGGTGGTTTCACTGATTCAGATTAGGTCAGTGACCCTGATGATCGAAACTCTAATACAGGTTATGTTTTCAGCCTTGGTTCAAGACCTTTCACTTGGTCCTGTAAGAAACAACAGGCTATTTCACTTTCTTTAACAGAAGCAAAGTACCGAGCAACAATAAATGCAAGTCAGAAAGCCTTGTGGATTCGACAGATCCTTTTAGAGTTTGGATTCCAGCAACAACATCCTAATAGCCTTTTGGTGTGACAATCAGAGTGCCATCAAGCTCGTCAAAGACCAAGTTCAACATCATCACAACAAACACATTGAGCTACACACTCACTTCATCAGAAAGCTCATTCATGATCAAGTTATTGAAGTGCTGTTTTTCCCTACAAAAGATCAAGTTGCAAACATTTTCACAAAGTCTCTTATAGAAGTGATTTTTTCCAAACTTCGATCTATGTTACGAGTTCAAGAAGTTGTCAATAAGGGGGGATAGGCTCTAATGCCTCCTTCCTTCTCCTATTGTATCATTATTGTAAATCCTTCAATCCTATCCCAAGTTGCTCTTAAGGGGGGATGTAAGGATATTTAGACACTTAGGAGTTAGTTAAGATCTACTTGGTCTAATGGGTTGTTAGGTAAAAGTGTGTTTATTAGTGCGTTTCTTTAGTATGCATTAGTATGCATTTGTAGTTAGGAAATCCTATTGTCACTATATGTTCCCGACATAGAGTGATTTGATGGTTCATATTCTCCTCTATCTTAATTGCTACATTGATCCATGGATTAACACCCGATTGGTCCATGATCTCTATTTAAAGAGCATGAAGGGTTTTGTCGATGATCGATTGTGAGAAACTCTCTTATAAAATCTCTCTGTAATCTTTTTATTTTTCATTAATAAATTGTTCCAAGTGGCCGCGTTGGCCGGGGCAGTGGATGTTTCCCCATAGGGGTTTTACCACATCAAAATATCAGTGTGTTGATCTTTGATCTGGTTGTCTGAGTGGTTACTGAAGGTGTTCTTCCTCTATTGGAATACATATTTTTTCAAACATGAAAATAACCCATTTTTAGCATTGAGTTTAAGACTATGATCAACTAAACATTTGAAATAGTTTAACATTAAACGCAGACTAGAAAATTCAGTGCTCGTAGTGGCAATTGTATACTTGAAATTTTTTATGCCTGGTTTGGATGAATATGTGCATTTATTCTTATCAAAAATATCTTGGTAGCTTGTATTTGCACATAGCAGTGATTCCAAGTGCATTGTAATGAAAAAAAAACACTCTGCAATCGAGAGTAAAAGAACGTTCATCCAAATGAATTGTGGTTAGCATTAGTGGTTTGGTTTACACTACAATTAAATATTTTTCATTGAAAAATATGCATAGGGAATTTTGATCTATGTGGCGAGTGAAATATGGGGAAAAAAAGAAATCCAAGGAAAATAAAATCCACTAAAGGCCTTGGAAAAGAGCCTTCTCTTAAGAGAATTTCCAGCTAAACATGGTTTGCATTATTTCATTATTCTTAAAATAACTTAAATTTATTACTAATAAAGAAAATCTAAACTTAGCTTTGACCTAAGGCTGAAAAAAAACTACATTAACAGTATAGAAATCGACAGACAAATATAATAGATAAATACAACAATATAATAAACTAAGGATTAATATAATATATGAATTAGTTTAGAGAGTTTATATTATTAAAGTGGACTTTCTAATTGTGTTTAGAGAAGTCAAGTGCATTCCACAGGATGAAGACATTTTCACATTCATCTCATTTGTTCTTCCTACTTAGTAGATGTGTGTTGAATATAATATTTTATGTATATTTATGTATTTATCTTAATTAAGGATTTTTAAGTATAAAAAAATTATATTTAGTTTTTTTTTTTTTATAAATATTTTAAATAAATTCAAAGTTAAACTGGATTTACACTTACACCCCAATAAGTTGTGGGATAAATTTGTAAAAATATAAGCATATGAAATTAATGATCTAAAAAGTAGTTATATGTATATAATCTCATTTTAAAGTTAAACTTTAATTAGAGATAAGAAAAATGGACAAATGATATTCATGGGAGAATTGCTCTATTAGGGTTTTGATGTTGGTTACACACAGGGTTCTATGAACCTCACAACGCCAACCTCTTCTTACACTACGTATTCTAGATCTATACTTCGTTGAGTTCAGCGCAATGGAAACTAAGGAGGGGGTGAAAGCCCCTTCTTACATTAATATAGTGACAAGCATACCACCTGGATCTGTTAGCTTGCGACTGCCTTTTGAGTCCCTGTCGCACCTACGAGATCAGATCCTTCAAAAAGTGTTGCAAATGCAAAGAGATATGGAGGTAGAAGTCGAATACTCCCATCCAAAAGTGACTTTTGTTTCGCAACTAGGTAAGTGTATCCCTCAAGTTTCTACAACACCAAGATATGTAGTAAACTTGACCAAGGTAGGGGAACATACACAATTTATGAAAGATCATGCTCTGATCGGTAAATTTTTAGGCTTTTGGCCTTCATAATGAGATCTGTTCAAATGGATCAACACCTAGTGGAAACTCAAAGGATATTCTGAGATTTAGTTGGGATCAAAGGGTTTATTTACAACCTTGAGGACACATATTAAATCTTTGAAAATGGACCCTATTTTTGTAACTTTGCTGAACTTTACCTCAGATTCTGGACGAATTGATTTATCCTAGAAAAAGAAGACTTCTCCTATGCTCTGGTCTAGATCAGACTCTATTCACTTCCTCAATATTTTTGTCTTAGGGAAATCATCGTGGGAATTGGTAGCACCTTAGGTTCTTATGTCAAATCCTATGAAGCAACCTTCCACAAAAGATACACTTCCTATGCCCAAATATGTGTCTACATGAATATAACCAAGCCTCTACCTAGATCACTTACCCTAGAATATCAGGATAAGGAATGGGTTCATACCATTGACTACAAACATATCCCCTTCAGATGTCTCAAGTTCCATGAGCATGATCACTTATTCAGGTATTTTCGTCAAAATCCCAGGCCCAACAATAATGAAGGAAAAAATGAGAAGCCCAAATATGGATTTACATAGCTGCAAGGAAAACAAAGAAACCCCACAAAAAACCCCCATCAGGTACCTTCTGGAATCCATCTACAAGAAATTCCTATGATTCCCTAAGCCATCTCCCAAGTACCCAGGTAGTGGAAGATCCCCATCAATATGCGAACAAGAGAAATACCTAAGGAAAAACCAAAGAAACCCAAAAGCCTTTATTGGATCAAATAAAATATCCCTCATTCATGGTTCCCCCTATTGGAGATCAGATAACAATGGATGATGGTGACATAGCAATGCAACTTGATGTCAAGGAACTTGAGGAAATAGATCTGAAGAAACTTGAAGAGGCTTATCAAAAACAAGATCTACAATCCCTCCCACTCTAGATACTTCATAAGGTACATAAAGTCTATTTAAATTCTACAGCAGAATAAAAATATCGATATCGTAGTAGTCTTGGCATCCACTGAGATCTGCAAAAGGATAATCACAAGATTCCAAAAGAAGGGAAAAGACGTGGAAGGAAATCGACACAACAACTCATTCAAGAGATTGGAAGTTTTATGATCAATTTAGGACATATTCAAAATCTTACAAAGGGTTTCTTTAACTCCCCCCTCCTTCCCCATGAAGATTCTATCATGGAATTTCAAAGGCCTAAATGGAAGAACTAAGAAAAGAGTTCTTTGAAACAATATCATATATGAAAATTACAATATTTTTTTATTATACGAAACAAAGAGTGTTGATGCAAATGCAGAGAATACCCTTTTAGTTTGTTGTCACCAAAGTCAATATGTCTTCAATGACTCTATAGGGGTTGTAGGGGGGATGGAAATTTTATGCAATCCTTCAACAAAAATAATGGATAACTTATATTCCACCCGATGGACCATCTTCGTTTATTATCGCATGATAGGCTCTGATAAAGAAGGGGTTATTACAATTTTCTATGGTCCTAATTCCCATAAGGAGAAAGTTGGGTTCTTATCTAATCTCTCTAATATGGGTGCTATAGTAGGTCATAGAAGGTGGATCATAGGGGGGGATTTCAATATTATCTTATACCTAGAGGAAAAGAGAGATGACATTTGAAGACTAGACAAAGACACTGAAGGCTTGCAAAAAAAAATAGATGACCTTCACTTGATTGATTTAAACCCATGCAATGGTATAATTACTTGGTCAATTCGATGCTCAGGCTCCCACCAAGTACCCTCTCTTCTGGACCGTTTCCTATCTCTAAATCCCTGATGTTAGAAGGTCCTCTCATGGAAGCAAGAATTCTCCCATGCTCTGGTTCGGATCACTAGCTGATCCAACTCTGGCTTGACATAGCAAGCTCCCCAAAGTGAATGTCATTTAGATTTGAAATGTTTTGGCTTTCCAACCCAAATTTTCAAGAAAATTGGTAGGCAGATGCAGAAATTTCCAAAGGATCTATGATGTATAAATTCAATTATAATTAAAAAAATTCAAACAACGCCTTCGAGACTAGAATAAATAAGTCTTTGGTAACATCTTTCAGGCTCAATGATCTCTTGAACAATGACTAGAAGAAATCTAAACAAATCTTATAGCCCAAGGAAATAATGATTCTTTTCTTGAAGAAAAACAACATTTGAAGCAACATTTGGAAGAACGAAATCAACAAGGAGAAATCCCTTGGAGAAAAAAATCAAGAATCCAATGGTTAAAGGAGGGGGAGAAGAAGTCTAAATTATTTCACCGATTCATGATACAAAGAACACATATCAACCACAACATGCGACTGGAAAAAAATCAAGGCCATCAGTTGTTGGATCATGAAAGCATTGAAAATGAACTGGTCAAATACTACTACGATATTCTAACTGAACCCTTCCCAGACCGTTCACAAGATATTGATAAGATCACTCAACACATTCCATCTCTAATTACTCAAGAACAAAATGAAGCGCTACTCAAATCGATCACCATTGAGGAAGTCAATCAAGCAATTAAAGAAATGCCTGCTGGGAAAGCGTCCGGTCTTGATGGATTCACAATTGACTTCTTCCATCATTGCTGGCCAATGGTTTGTGAAGAGGTTTGGTAGATAGTTGAGGATTCTTGCATCTTGGGTGGCGTCCTTAAGGCCTTCAATGCAAATTTCCTCACTCTGATTCTGAAGGAGGAGTAGGTTTCTCACCCCTAGCAGTTTAAGTTGAGTTCCCTCTGTAATGTAATCTACAAGATAATAACCAAAGTAATAGCTCTCCGATTAAAAATCCTTCTTCTTTTCATTATTTCAAAAGAGAAATCGGGTTATGTAGAGGGGTGTCAAATAATGGACAGTTTCATCCTAGCCCATTAGGTTATTCACTCCCTAAAATATACCCGAACTCCAGGCATGATTCTCAAGCTAGATCTCTCAAATTCCTTTGACAAAATAAGTTAGCAATACATGAGATCTCTCTTTTTATCCTTTGGGTTTTGTAATGAGTGGGTTAATTGGATCCTCAATCTATCATCTTCTTCTTCTTTCTCCATTTTAGTCAATGGAACTCCATCTAAGAACATTTCCCTTTCCAGAAGCATCCATCAAGGGGGACCCCTTTCCCCCTTTCTCTTTGTGATCATGGTTAAAGGCCTCAGTTGCTATATCAAGGCCTCAATTTTGAATGGCTCACTTCAAGGCCTTTCCCTACATGGAATCCATCCAACGGTCTCCCATACCCAATTCGTTGATGACACCATGATGATGGGCTTTCCCACTACTAAGGAGGCACTAATGATCCATGGCATTATCCATTACTTCAGTGAGGCTTCAAGTACTTCCATAGATTTTGAAAAGTCCCAAATTTTTTTCTTTAATACTCCTCCACCCATCCTGAATCATATTTCCAACATCTGTGGCTTTCTTAGGAGTTCCCTTCTGTCCAAATACTTGGGTATCCCTATGATTGATAATTCATAGAGAAGAAAATCCTGGGGGTAACTTATTCAATCCCTAACCAAATATTTAACCTCCTGGACCTTTAGAACCCTGAACCTTGCTAGTCGCTTGACCCTCCTAAAGTCTGTCCTCCAAGAAATACCTATCTACCTCTTTTCTGCATTGGCTTCTTCTAAGTCAATTTTAAACACTATCCATGGAATTCAAAGAAAATTCCTATGACAGGGCACTAAAGAGGGCCACAAGTGGGCCCTAGTCAGCTGGGAAAAGATTTGCAAACCAAATATATCGTGTGGCCTTGGGATAAGGGACCGTCATCTATTGAACAAAGTACTTGGCGCGAAAATATGTCGAAATGGTTGAAAAGCCTAGAAAATCTTTGGTCTCTCTTATGGAGGAAAAAATACACCACTCACATTTATCAGGTGTAATGAACAACAATCAGGCTCCCTCATTTAGAATGCATCCTCACAACATAATAATTTCATTAAGGATCATGCTTTTAGGGAGATCCAGGATGGCCAAAACTCCTTATTATGGTCGGATTCCAAGAAACAAATGCCCCCATTGCTTCTACATGAACATATGTAGGATATCTATTTGCAAATGTAGAACACTGAAAACACATGTGTTGTTGATCTCCGGAAAGACGTTTCCCCTTCTCTTCATTGAAGAAAATGGAAACTAGAACATGAATATCTCAACCTTCCTCCTAACTGTAATTTAAATCCATGGCACGATGAGGCCACTCTGAGGAATATTCGCATCCTTCATGGACCAAAAATTATTTTCTATGGTCACTCAACACTGGGTACCTTCACTTTCAAAGAAGCCTACAACCTCA
The DNA here is from genome assembly GCA_032191745.1 of Picea mariana. Classification (NCBI taxonomy): domain Eukaryota; kingdom Viridiplantae; phylum Streptophyta; class Pinopsida; order Pinales; family Pinaceae; genus Picea; species Picea mariana. The sequence continues at coordinate 21,704 of JASDQU010242162.1, forward strand.
TGGCCCAGTGGCATCTTCATCAAAAGGATAAGATCTAGAAAAGCATATGGAAATTGAACCTATAGCCTAAAGTAAGCATCTTTCTTTGGTTGCTAGTCCAAAATCATATACTAACATGGGACAACCTTAAAAAATGAGGCTTCATAGGCCCCTCAGCCTGTCCCTTCTATTCCCAGCATGAGGGTTCCATGTAACACCTCCTCAATCAATTTCAATTCAACAACAACATCTGGGACTCGACTACTCAAGCCATGATACCAACAGACATGAAGCATGACAGCGTAATCCAATCCATTGAGAGTTGAAGAGTCACTGCTTTCAAAAACCCAAGCCTGAATAGAATATGACATTTACTTTCTGGATTTATAGTCTAACAAATTTGGAAAGAAAGAATAAAAGAATCTTCCACACCAAGCAATCTCTAGAATCCCAAGTGCAGTTCAAAATATGTTAAAATATACGGGAGACAATGAGAGTTCAAAAATGGAATGAAGAAGATGTGTCATGCGATCCCCCAGAATGTGTCCTCCTCTCTAATTGGAAGTTAAATCTTGCTCAATTTTAGACATTCTCTACCACACACGCAAATGCAGTTCACATCCTAACCACTTGGAAAAGGCCTCTTGAGGGCTTCCACAAAATGAATTTTGATGGTTCCTCCAAGGGGAACCCTGGTCCAACTGAATTTGGGGTGGTTTTCTGATATGTAAATGGTAAAATAACTCACATTTTGGCAGGCAGTTTGGGTCAAGACACCAATAATTATGTAGAACTTTGGGGCCTCCTTCAGAGAATTCAATACACAACCCAATTCGATTTAAAATAGCTCATTGTGGAAGAGGATTCCAAGATACTTATTTCCCTCTTTTCTAGGCTTTTGCTTAGTTTGTATGATTTTAAAAAGAAATATATTAAAACAACATTCCTGAAAAACTAATTTATTCTTAAGTGTTAGAGCCACATACATAACTAATAGAACAACATTGTGAAAAACTAATTTACAATTAACTATGCTAACTAAGAGAGATGTGAGATGCTTTAAAAAAAATAAAATTAAAAAGAGGACAATACCAATATGTAATCCAAAGACTATGACATAATAGCATAGATTTGATCTTAAAATTTTTTAAAGATTTCACCTGCATGCTCTATCATTTCATTTCTTTGGCAATGCCAAAATTATGTGAGCTCATTTCTATGTAAACCAGCTGGCTCGGTCAGCTTGGAAGCAATCCTAATTTGTTGAGCACCCGGACAAATATGACAAGAGATGTAACTTTCAATGGAGAGTGATGTTACGGATGAGAAATATATATAGCAGTGGAAAAGGATGTTATTCTAAGATTTATAGACATGTTATTCGTCATCACATGGGATTTATTGAGGGCTTAGATAGATTGCAAGCGATTTTATTCCATTGTTGACAAACTGGCTATTATAGCCAGTGAGTACGCTGGATACTTTGCTTGTTTAGGCAGCAGACCGGTGACTTTTTTAACGAATCACTTCACTTTTTAAACGTAGTACGTAGACACATACAGCTCATAAGATTACGTAAGAAGGCATAATTCAAGCTTTAGTCATCACATGACATTCTACTTTCCTTAGTCACCGTTGGAAAGTATACATCCACCGATATTTTGTTTCAAATTCTGTTAGAAATTGTTGAATGAGTGTTTCTAGAGTTTTTCAGTATGCTGAATTTATATTTGCATTTAAAAATAGATTTTGAACAACAAAAAATATAGTGATTTGTGTAAATGTATATTGTCCATCCACATCTACAGTGGATGGTGAACCAAACTTATAGATTCACCATAGATTTAACTATCTTGTATTCATCTATATATAAAACACAATCATCTATATATATATATATATATATATATATATATTCCCTAACCTTAATTATAAAACCTTAACCTCAAACAGGACCTAATATGAATAATTCTAACCCTAGCTTTAAAAAGCATTAAAATAACTAACATTAAAATAACCTTTAAACCATATTCACAAAACATTAAAATAAATAAAAGTCTAAATATATAATTTAATTAACAAATATTGAGCCAAAACCACCAATTAAAGCGATGATGACATAAATATGCCAAATATTGGCTAAATCATTAGAGAATACAAGAAGAATCCATATGCATAATGTTGATAATATTACAAATATTATCACTTCTAAATTTAAGGAGAATATGTTTTGTGACAAAGAATTAGAGGATGAAAGGAAATAAAGATACTACAAGGAGGTCGTCAACCCTAATTTAGATGGTCAACCCTAATTTAGAAGATCAAAAGTACCTATTAGTTTTGAGAAGTGCAAAGAAGAAAATCAACGAATAAACTCTCATGAGCTTCATAGTGAAACTAGGAATTGGACATTAAAATAACTAACTTTAAAATAACCTTTAAACCATATTCACAAAACATTAAAATAAATAAAAGTCTAAATATATGATTTAACTAACAAATACTTATATAAAAATTTGAAATTGTTCATCAATATGATAATGATAACAAAAAAGGAAAAAATTACACGGCCTTCCGATTTACAAACCTTGAATAGTCAAGACATAAACCCTACATCATGCAAACTGTATATATTCTTTATTTTCAAGAGATATATTCTTTGTGATATCATGCAAACTGTATATAGTCAAGAGATATATTCTTTGTGATATCAAGAGATATAAACCCTTTGTGATATAAAGATATATAGTCAAGATATATATTCTTTATTTTCAAGAGATATAAAGATATATAGTCAAGAGATATATTCTTTGTGATATCATGCAAACTGTATATAGTCGAGAGATATAAACCCTACATCATGCAAATTGTATATAGTCAAGAGATATATTCTTTGTGATATCAAAGAGACTTTCCTGTCATTGTGGATCCTTTATTTATTTTTAACTCTGATGACACCATTGCGATCTATGCCATGATATCAATGGTACGATTGTTAATTTTCATCATTATATAAAATACAAATTACTATCTACAAATTAGATATTATTTTGGGGATTAACTACCTAGAGTAAGTCATTAATCTATGACCTATGTCTATGAGTATTAGTGAAAACTAACCAATAATTCTCATAATTTGAATAATCCACTTAACACTCATTGAAATGAGATTATAATACCATCTACAATATTAGTATTAATTGTTTATAATATTTATGAAATATGATGAGTTAATAATTTTTTAAACTAAATATTTTCTTTAGATTTTCTCCTTTTCTTAAATTTATAATACAACTTTCATGTTATTTAACATTTTTCTACTCAAAAATTTATAAGCAAATCTACTCTAAACATTACAAATTATTCAAATATTACTTTAAAGTCAATATAACTACCCGAATTTAAATTTTATCTATATTAAAATAAAAAACATAGCATTAACAAAATGTAACATAATCCTAGATGGGGTGACAAATGGCCCTCAATGGACCACAGGTGGTGACGACTAGCAACGGGTGTAATCAACCCTAACCGCCAGCCTCCCTCCCATCCAGTTCGAATGAACCGCACTCAACCAAGAGTTATGGTAGTGCGCTGAGCATTCCAGGAAGACTTAATGGCCCCTTGCACGAACCAGGCTGGGCGTACAAAGCAAGGTACCAGAACCAATAGAGTAGTCACCTCGGCTTTCATGGCATTCACCCCTGTCAACTCGCAAGGCACTATGAAGGCTTGTTCCCTTGAGCACTCCCCCATTCTATCTTTTATGTATGTTCGTTTGTTCCTCGATGCCTTCCTTCTCTTGCACGTTTGGCCACCCACCATCAATCCTCCGTTGATTTTCCTACGCAGTCCCACGATAACTCTTACAACATGCCTAGGGAGAGGGGAAAATCTAGAAGGGGTCCACTGTATTACAATGCCCTAACTAGACACAACAGGCTCGACCCCTCTCAGCTCGCTCTCATCACTACCAGCAATCCCGACCCAAGCCATAATTGGCCTCAGAAACCCTTGCCTCCCACCTCTAATCCCATAATTGACTATGACAACTGCCCTGTTGAAGAGGAAAGTCTCCCTCTTGAGGAGCTCACTCCTTCGCTGAGCTTTCATCCTGAAATTGCCCCTCTCAGTGTCCATACTCCAGACCATAGTTTTGGCAATGGAGGATGCATTGTGGAAGAAGAAATTCCTCCTAGTTGGAAAATGGAAAATCAACCGACAACCATGGGTGCAGACTTGGAAATGGATGCAGAGTTGATGGAGGAGCCGCCTCAGCCCACCCCACTTCGACTCTCGGACAAGCATCTTCAACTCCTTTTTGAAATGTGGTAGAAGCTTGATAACCAGGCGCATATCTAGCGAATTCTGGGACAGAGAATGGACCTCCTATTCGATGCCATGACTGAAGCTCCAGCAAGGAATCGGTGCCCAACCTGCGGCCAGAAATCTGTCCCCAGCTTACAACGCTCATGGTAGCCCGAGTTCGGATATGGACTAGCTCCCCTAGGTGTATGTTCTTCTTCTGTCTTTGTCTCTTATGCAGAGATCGACAGATTCTCTGCCTCACGATGCATGTTAGTTGACCATGACCACTGATTAATCAGTCATTGCGACCATTTTTTACAGTTAATCATTTACACTGCTTTGTTCAAACAATTATAGTTATTCTCTGATTCTGATGACCACCTATCCTAATTTCCCAGATGTGACAAGACAAATGCCAGACTCCAGCTATTATAATGCCATACATTTTTGTTAATATATAATTCCTTTTATGAAAATAAAAAGATAACATAAAATAAAACATGAATATAAACGATATAAATATCTTTTAAATATGAAATTTAACACCAATTTATTGTATTTAATATTTTTGAAACTCAATTTATATTTCATTATTTAAATAAATAACATTATTATGTACCATTTTAACCCTCATGTTTAACATTAAAATGGAAGGAAGTTTTTAATGAACGAACACCCACAATATTCTTTCCTGCTTCTCAACGCAATATCACAATCACATAAAAAAATTATATAAATGAACACTTTAGGATATCGTGTCTCCATTCAACCCATTGTACAATAAAGTGCAACATGCTTTTAATGTAAATGAACCAAAATTACGGCCTAAATATTGTATATGTAAATATGTTATCGACTTTTATTATTTATTTAAATGTTATTTTAAATTAATTTCTTTCATTTGCATTTTACTTATAAGATATTCTTCTATCATATTTGTTCGATGTTTTTAAAAGTAAAAATGTACATACAACATAAGTTTTAAAAAAAAAAAAAAGGAAAAACCTTAAACTTAGTTTATAAAATCTAAATATTATAGAGAATTTTGAGAGAAACTTTACATCATTAATATATTTTTTTAATGACAAATAATTTTTTATATGATATTTTTTTATTGTAAATTTTATAATTTTAATTACAAGTAATTTTTTATATAATTTTTTTATTGAAAATTTTATAATTATTTAAAATTTTAAATATTTTTTTAATTTAATTAAAAAAAATTAACAAAACAATTAATTAAAAAAAATATTTTTTTATTCTATATTTATAATATTTATTTAACCTTCTTTCATTATAAAAATATTTTCATTTTTATCATTACAACATATTTTTTACACTTAGTTGTTAAGTTCCTTTTCCCTCTAAAAATCTGCATTATTCTTTAATCAAATTTAATGGAAATTATATATATATATATATATATATATATATATATATATAACTTTAACTATTTTATTGATAAATTTATAAATTTTATTAATAATTTTAACTATTTTATTTTATTGATAAATTTAACTATACAATTTTCATTTTATATATTAAAACAAAATTGTAATACTTATAACAAAGAGTTTATCATCTTTATAAAGCTAAAAAGGTTGACTACCAATTTTCATAAATTTTTTTTATGCTTTTGTATATATAAATAAAATTCTAAAAAAGTTCATATAATTCTTTACCTTTAAGATTTCATAATCATCATCAATAATATTATATATGAATTAATTTTAAAAATTAAAAAAAAAAATCTATTTTTATATTTGAAAAATAAAATTTCCATAAATTTTGATTTTTTGAGTTTTTATTTTAAAAATGTGATTCATCCTAAATTCATAATAAATTATTATAAAAAAAAATACATATCAATAAATTTAATTGTTGATTAAAATAATTTTAGGTTTAATCATAAATAATCACATAATGTTGTACCACTACTCTATAAAAAATAATTTAAATATAAAAATAATATTGCTATATATTTTTACAATGTGTAAATTCTATTAGAATTTTATATAGATTAATCATGATATTATTTAAATTTGAAATTGTTAAAATAAATTATTATTATTTTTAGTTTAACAAAATATTATTTGTGGGAATTAAAACTAATTGAAGAATATAACAATCACCTAAACATACCATGACAAATTATTGAATAATTTTATCTATCTATAATAATTATAATTTTATAACTATATTGAATAAATTAATGTATACTAGTGAATCATATACCGTGGTTGTAAAAAAAATAAAAAGTTGTAATATATGAAATAAATCTATTAAAAACAATGAAAATCAAAGCATTCATTTTAATTAATAGTTAATATTAGTTTATATATTATTATAAATTTATTTTCAATCTATATATATTAAAAATTGGAAAAAATTTCAATAAATATAAAAAAACTATTATTAAAATTCTATGTTTTAAGTAGAGTTATAAAATATAGATAAATTAAAAATATCACTTCCAACATAGTTATAGATGAAATAAAAGAAAATTAACGATGAAAAAGGACGAGATGAATTTGAACTCAAAAACCTAAAATAGTTACTACATATTGTTTAAAATTATGATAAACAAATATCTAGACAATGAGTTAGAATTGTTAGGAAATGAGACACACTTCCCTGCTAAACCTAGCAAAAGAGAGGAAGAAATATATAATCAACAAAGTAAATGACAAATCAAACACATAGTACACATAGATTTTACCCTAGAAACCCAAATCGGGAAAACCAACATTCCTTGAGCGTTCTACTCTCTTGTTGTTTTATTCATTCAGATTAAAAGGCTACATGTCTAACCTTGGTCCACACCTAAGACACGATTGACATCATACCCTCTTTCTTACACAAGAACAACCCTGTAGCCAATTCGGCTTACATTTACATGAACAACAACCTCTATGATTATAGACTCTTGGCGATTAATCATTCATCATCTAAATATTGATTACAACACACCAAGTCTTTATAGGCTTTACAACAGGCAAAACCCTAAAGAAAAGGCACCAAAAATTAGTTATAGATCCAAGTAGAACATTGGCTACAAATCCCACGAATCTCAAGATTCTGTTACAGTCGACTACCAAGTCAGATTACCATCGACTACCGGTAGGCCTTCATTCTGTCTTCAGTTGNCGACCTCTTGTTGGTTGACCTCTTCGACTTGTTGTCGATGTATTTACCATGTCGAACCAAATCGACCTTCAACTTCGAATTTACCCGGTCGACTCACCTTGACCTTCGACTTGTTGTTGATCCACCTCAACTTCGACTGTCAGTTGATCCACCTAAACTAGAATTTCACTGCAAAGAATATAACAACCCAACATTCTCCCACTTGTTTTCTTCTTTGCTGAAACCAAGAGAACTCTAAACTTTTGTTCACAGACCCAAGGAAGCAATGTCCATTGCCTCTTTGCACCAAGAGAACTTCACAACACTCACAGACTTGGTCAAAGAGTCTGATATGTTTTTCAACGTATCTACTTTCTCCAACAACACCTTGTTGCTTTCCACCATGTCTCTCATGAAATGGTATTGTACATCAATGTGCCTAGTCTTAGAATGATAAGCATGGTTCTTTTCCATAAATATTGTGCTTTAAGTGCCACAAATTATCTTCATAGATCTCTGCTCAAACTTGATTCATGAACACAACCTTTGTAGCCATATCGTTTCTTTTCTTCCATGAATGGCTTCCATGTATTCAACTTATGTTGTTGACAGTGTTGTGACCGCCAATTGCTCACTCATCTAGCTTATTTCTCCACCGAACATTTTGAACACATATCCACTGTTTGACCTCCATCGATCTACATCTCCATCCCATTCAGCATTGACAAAGGCATGTACATTTAATTCACGGTCACCTCTAGGTTTTCCTTGGTAGCATATAACATAATATTTTGTTCCATACAAATACTTGAATACTCTCTGGACAATTATCCAATGATCCTTCCCAGGTGTTGACATGTATCTTCTCAACACTCCCACTGCATGGGCAATGTATGGTCGAGTGCAAACCATCACATAAATTAGACTACCAACAACACTTGCATAGGGAACACGTGCCATCTCCTCTATATCTTCCTATGTCTTTGGAAAATGTTCAACAATTATCCTTGCTCCCACATGAATTGGAGCCTTCAAAGGTTTGCAATAATGCATGTTTAAATGTTTCAAAACTGTTTCATTATACTTCATCTGGTTCAACTAGAGCTTTCTAGTTGCTCAATCTTTCTTAATCTCCATTCCCATAATGAAGTTTGTTTCACCGATATCCTTCATGTCGAACTTGGAGGATAGATGCTTCTTCACCTCCTTTATTGCATCCATGTTGTTTCCAATTAGCAACATGTCGTCGAAATACAATGCTACATATATGAAATGCCCACCTTCTTCTTTGGAATATATGAAGTGATCAACCTTGCTTCTCACAAACCCAAAAATAAGGATGTATGTGTTGAACGTTTAGTACCACATCCTTGGTGATTTTTTTATACCATAAAGGGATCTTTTTAGTTTCCACACCAAATATTTCTTTCCCTTTACTACAAATCCTTCAAGTTGTTTCATGTACATTTCTTCTTCTAGGTCCCAATGTAGGAACGTTGTCTTCACATCCATCTGTTCTATTTTCAGATCACATGTTGCAGCTAGACACATAAGTACTCTAATGGAAGTTAATTTTGTGATAGGAGAAAAAATATCATCGAAGTTGATACCTTCGACTTGGAAATATCCTTTGCCTACCAGTCGAGCTTTGAATTTCTGGACTTGTCTTGTTGCACTCAAATTCTTCTTGAATACCCGTTTGCTACTTACATGATTTCTTCCACTAGGTAATTTGACTAAGTCCCATGTCTCATTATTGTGCAAGGATTCCATCTCTTCGACCATGGCGTTCTTCCGTATTTTCCCTCTGTGAGTAGGATGCCTCCCTGACTGAATTGGGCTCTTCTTCGATGGTAGTTTACATGAATGCAGAATAGAAGTTAGGTAGACTATACCTTTCGACTGGTTTTCTTACTCTTTCTGACCTCCTTATAACCGAGGTCAGTTGTTCCACCTCTTCTTCTGATTCAGTTGACTCATCTAAATCATCTTCTTCGTTCCTAAGTTCAAACCACATAATCTCAGTATTATTCTCAGTTTGAACAATTTCCTCTCGGACTTACCTCTGACTTCTTTGAAGACCACATCTCGATTGTACATTTTTTTCCTTGATGCAGGATCCCAGAGCTTATATCCTTTCATTCCTTCTTTGTATTTCTTGTCCAACTTGCTCCTCTTTTCCTTGGGAACATGCAAAAATGCATGATATCCAAATACTTTGAGATGTGAAACTGAAGGCTTCTTACCCAGCCATACCTCATGTGGAGTTGTGTCGACTAGTGTCGACGAAGAAGACACATTAAATAGATATTGTGCAGTGTTGACTGCCTCCTCCCAAAATTCTTGTGCAAGCCCAACACCACTGAGCATGCTCCTTGCCTTGTCCATCAATGTTCTATTCATTCTCTCGACAACTCCATTTTGTTGTGGGGTATATGGTGTGTTATTTTGGCATGCTATGCCACACTACTTGCAGAATTGATCAAATTATTTTCCACATAATTCATCACCGTTGTCAATCCTCAACACCTTAATCTTCTTATCTATCTGTTTTTCTACAAGAGATTTAAACTCTTTGAAATTCTTGAAAACCTCTGATTTCTTCCTCAGGAAATATATCCATGTCTTCCTGGAAAAATCATCAATGAAGGATACATAATACAGGGATCCACCAAGTGAAGGCACTGAAATAGGGACAAACACATCACTATGAACCAACTCTAGAATCCCATTTTCCCTTGTTGCTCCAGATAGGAACCTCACCCGACTTTGTTTACCATATATACAATGTTCACAAAAGTCGAGTTCTAAATTACATGCAGGAAAGTCTTCTACCATACTTTTGTTATGCATAGCTCAAAGTCCTTTTTCTCCAATGTGTCCCATCTTCTCGTGCCATAGCATGGTTGGGCTGACTTTATGGTGACCTTTCAAGTTAGTTTGAATCGCCTCAGCCCAAGTATATTTGAGTTGAGTTGAAGTTGAGTTGACTTCAGTAACATCAATGTTGTTTCATGCAGTGGATTCGACACTCCCTTGTAACTTGTATAGGGTTCCAATCTGAACTCCTTTCATTAAGACCATCATATCTCTTACCATATTTCATGAATCCTTATGAAATAGAGTGTGTACTCCTGCATCACTCATCTTGATGACATATATCAGGTTTCTTGCCAAACCCATAATTTGTAACACACCTGGAAGGGTTCTAATCTTCCCATCTTGCAGTATCAGTTGAAATCTTTCTTGTCCGACAATTTTGGTTGTCGAGTTGTCCCCCAAGAACACTTATCCTCATTCATATTTTTAATATTTGCAGAACCCTTCTCTGTGTGGTGTTATATGATAGGATTCTTCTGAGTTGATCAACCAAACATATTGATCTGACTGTGAATTGGTCGATTCCAGGTACACATCGCCTCCCTTATCTAGAGTTGTCTCTCTCTCAATCAAATGCTTCTCATTGGATCCTGTACTGAATTATATTTCCTTCGACTTGCAGTCCCTTTTGTAATGACCGGATTTACCTCATTTCAAGCATCTTCTTGTCAACTGAACATGGGATTTAGATCTACCCTTCAACTTAGAATTTCTACTGGAGAATTTTCCTTTATCTATGTCAATTGTTTAACCTCTCACCACTAAAGCATCTTTGGTTGATCCTTCCATGTTCTTCCTTCTCATTTCTTCTGACAGTAGATATGAAACCACGTATTATAGCACTAATGTGGTTGTATTAATCCCTATAGCCATGACTAAGATATCCCAAGAGTTTGGAAAATAGCATAATAGGCTAATACATTTCTCCTCCTCAGTGATTTTAATATCCACAACCAATAACTAGATTATAATGGTATTAAACACATTTAAATGCCCAGTCACCAAACTACCATCACGCATTCTCAAAAGATACAAATTCTTTCTGAGAAACAACTTATTTACTATAGATTTCAAATGGTCCAAGCTTCCCAACTTGTCCCACTGTTTCTTGGATGAATCTTCACCTGAGACATTCAGCAATACTGAATCTGCAAGACAAAGTCAAATCATACACCTTTCTCTTCTCTCGAGTTTCTCCCATTATTCCATCGACAAACCTGTTGTCGTGGTACCTAGACATATTTTTGTCCATTGTTCTCGATCTACAATGAGATCTTTGAATTTAAGCTACCAAAGCTCAAAATTCTGGCCATTGAATTTTTCGATCTCTATTCTTGAGCTGCTCGTTGTTCTTTAACACAATTCTTTAAAGATTTATAGTTTACGACTCTTACTAAACCTAGGGTTTAGCTCAGATCCAAGGTTGTTAATCCAAGTTCTAATACCACATGTTAGTAAATGAGACACACTTCCATGCTAAACCTAGCAGAAGAGAGGAAGAAAGATATAATCAAGAAAGTAAATGACAAAGCAAACACACAGTACATAGATATTTTACCCTGGAAACCAAAAATGGGGAAACCAACATTCCTTGAACATTTTTTTCTCTTGTTGTCTTATTCATTTAGAATAAAAGGTTACATGTCTAACCTTGATCCACACCTAAGAAAAAATCGACAACATACCCTCTTTCTTACACAAAAACAATCTTGTAGCCAATTCAGCTTACATCTACATGACCAACAACCTCTATGATTACAAACTCTTGGTGATTAACCATTCATCATATAAAGATTGATTATATCAAACCTTATTTATAGGCTTTACAACATGAAAAACTCTAAAGAAAAGGTGCCCAAAAATTGTTATATATCCACGCATATCATTGGCTAAAAATCTCATGAATCTCGATATTTTGTTACATTTAACTATCAAGTCGGATTACCATCGAATACCAGTCGACCTTCATTCGATATTCAGTTGATTTCCACACACCTGTCTTTCGACCTCTTGTCAATTGAGCTCTTCGAATTGTTTTCGATGTATTTACAATGTATAACCACCTCGACCTTCGAATTCAACTTTACCCGGTCGACTCACCTCTGTAAGCTTTAAACCTATGAAGTAAAGCAATGCATATAGATTCTTAAGAAAAACATAATTTAATCAATGGCTCATACACATAGTACACAGAGATTTTATACAAGAAACCCTCAACTCGGAAAACCTTTCTTATATTAATTATATCAAATTTCACCATTCACTATACAATATATACAATGTTTTTAGGTATTTCGTAGATACCAAAACCCTAATCCCTAAAACCGGGATTATTTTTAGTAAACTGCTAAAAATAGCAAAAACCGCCCACACACACACATGCAAAGAATATAACACATAACCAACACTCTCCCACTTGTTGTTTTCTTTGCATCCAGGGGTCTAGGAGATTATATAGTCAACAATCCAGGGCAGCAATCCCCATTGTTACTCTACACCAGGAGAACTTTTCTGTGCTCATAGACTTTGTCAATGAATCTGCAACATTCTTCAAAGTGTCAACCTTTTCCAACAACACCTTCTTTTCCTCAACCATGCCTCTCACAAAGTGATACTATACATCAATATTCTTTGTCTTCGAATGGTAAGATGGGTTCTTTTCCAGGAAGATTGCACTCTGATTGTCACAATCTAATCTCATTGCTTGTTGTACCAACCAAATACCTGAACACAATCTTTGTAACCATACTGCTTCCTTGCTTGCATGAGTGGTTGCCATGTATTCATCTTCTGTAGTTGAGAGTGCCACTATAGCCTGTCTCTTGCTCCTCCAAATAGGTTAAACACATACCCACTTGTAGATCTTCTACGATCCATATCTCCATCCCAGTCTGCATCAACAAAGCCATGTATGCCCAGCAGTCTGTCCAATCCTGGTCTTCCTTGGTAACACAATCCATAATTGGTAGTGCCACGAAGATACCTGAAGAACCTCTTTACTGCTGTCCAATGCTCCTTCCCTGGTTTTGAAATATACCTGCTCAAAACTCCCATTGAATGTGAAATGTCTGGTCTAGTACAGACCATTGCTTACATCAAACTACCAACTGCACTGGCATACGGAACATGGGACATGTCCTCTTCTTCTTCCTATGTCTTGGGACACTGATCTGTAGAGAACTTTACACCTATAGGAATAGGAACCTCGACCGGTTTACTTCCATGCATATTAAACCTCTGCAATATCGTCTCAACATATTTTCTTTGATTCAACCAGAGTTTCCTATTTGCATGATCTCTTTTAATCTCCATTCCCAGAATGAAGTTAGCAACACCGATATCGTTCATGTAAAATTTGGAGGATAGCTGCGATTTCACCTCCTTGATAACATCCATGTTATTTCCTACCAACAACATGTCATCAACATACAACACTACATAAATGAAGTGATTACCAACTTGCTTGGAATATACATAGTGATCAACCCTGCTTCTTACAAATCCCAATCCAAGGATGTATGTGTCAAACTTTTGGTACCACATCCTAGGTGATTGCTTCAGACCATATAGTGACTTCTTTAGCTTACAGACCAACTCTTTCTTTCCCTTCACTACAAAGCCTTCGGGTTGCTTCATGTAGATTTCTTCTTCCATATCCCCATGTAGGAATGTTGTCTTCACATCCACCTGTTCCACTTCAAGATCAAAAGCAACAACAATGTATAAAATAAATCTAATAGAAGTTAACTTAGCAACAGGAGAAAAAATATCACAAAAGTCATTTCCCTCTACCTGGGAATAACCTTTTGCTACTAACCGAGCTTTGTATTTCTCCACTTTACCTTGTGCATTAAACTTCTTCTTAAACAACCATTTTCTAGCAACATATTTTCTTCCAGCTGGCAACTCAACTATATCCCATGCCTCATTCTTATCCAAGGCATCCATTTCTTCAACCATGGCCTTCTTCCAGAGTTTAATATCCTCTAAATTCATTGCTTCCCTGACAGTTCTGGGATCATCATCAGTAATAGATAAAGAAAAATTGGAATGACAATCAGGTGGAATACACCTTTCTGGTTGCCTTTTATCTCTCACTGATCTCCTCAATACTGGGGTATGAGGTTCTTCTTCTTCTTTTTCTTTCGCTTCCTCTTCTTTAGATGATTTAGATTTTGCATCATCCAACTCAAGCTCTATTTTCTCAAGTTCGTCTTGCATTGGTAGGAATTCCTGTTTGGACACATCGTTTACCTCTCTGAAAACAACATCTCGACTGTAAACAGTTTTCTTGGTTTTCGGGTTCCAAATCTTATAACCTTTCACACCATCTTTATAACCAATAAAGATACACTTTTCAGTCTTTTTATCTAGATTACTTCTATTTTCCTTTGGAACATGTACATAAGCATCACAACCAAACACTCTAAGATGTTGAAGAGAGTGTTTCTTTCCGGACCATACCTCGTGTGGAGTTTTATCATCCAACGCTGATGAAGATGATCGATTGACCAGGTAGCATGTTGTACCCACTGCCTCTGCCCATAATTCTTTTCCTAACCCAACACCGCTAAGCATGCTCCTTGCTTTTTCCATCAATGTCTTGTTCATCTTTTCTGCAACTCCATTCTGTTGAGAAGTGTATGGAGTAGTCTTTTGCCTTGCTATACCACACTTCTTACAGAATTCTTCGAATTCATTTCCTCAGAATTCTCCACCATTATCTATTCTCAATACCTTTATTTTCTTCTCTGTCTGATTTTCTACCAGAGCCTTAAACTCTTTAAATTTATCAAATACCTCAGATTTCTTTCTAAGAAAATAAATCCATGTGTTCCTTGAAAAATCGTCTATGAATGAAACATAATGCACATATTTACCTAGGGATGGAACAGGAACAGGTCCAAACACATCACTGTGTATCAACTCTAAGATCCCCTTTTCTCTTGTAGCACCAGATGGGAATCTTACTCGATTATGTTTACCATATATGCAATGTTCACAGAAATCAAAATCCAGAGTGCAATTAGACATATATTCAACCATACCTTTACCGTGTTACACCCATTAGTATAAGTTCTTCCTAGCAACTTGTACAGAGTTCCACACCGAACTCCCCTCATCAATACCATTGCTCCTCGTACCATCTTG
>JASDQU010242162.1:37290-64840 GCA_032191745.1 Picea mariana
TTGAGTCATCTCCTAGGAATACATCACCACCATCATATTTTTCATATTGAGAGAACCACTCCCTATGAGGAGTCATATGGTATGATGCACCTGAATCGATCAACCAAACATCACAGTTTGCATGTGTACTTGTAGATGCTAGGTAAGCATCACCTCCTTCTTCAGTGGAGGTTTTCGCCTCTGTGGAAGAGGTACTATCATATCCATTTGGTTTTTCAACCTTCTTAGACTTACAATATTTCTTATAATGCGTTGTTTTACCACACTTCCAGCATTTCCTCAAATATTTTCCCAGAGACTTATATCTATCTATAGATTTAGATCTCCTCCTTAAGGCTTACCAGGGTTCCTGTCTTGGGTACGACCTCTTACAAATAAAGAATCTGTGCTATGACTATCCATGCTTTTCCGCCTCATCTCTTTAGATAACAAGGATGAAACTACATCCTCATGCTTCAATGTAGATTGAGTGGTACTACCAATTGCTACAACCAGATTATCCCAAGAGTTTGGCAAAGAACATAACAAAGTAATACACTTATCTTCTTCTGCAATCGTAATATTAACAAAGACAAGTTGGCTTACCAGTGTATTAAAGGCATTTAGATGTTATGTCACAGAATCTCCATCTTCCATCCTAAGATGATACAACTTCTTTCGAAGAAACAACTTGTTTACTAGGGACTTTGATTGATACAAATTCCCCAACTTATCCCATAGTTCCTTGTCTATAGATTCTCTCGAGACATTCAACAAAATTGAATCTGCCAGGCAGAGTCGAATAGTACTCCTTGCTCTTCTGTCCAACTTGTCCCAATCTTCCTTCGACATACCGGTAGGTGGTGTACTAGTAGTTTGTGTACTGGTAGGTTGTGTACTAGTAGCTTTTGTGCTAGTAGACGGTGTACTAGTAGCCCGTTGTGTGCCAGGATCCACAATGATCCATTGTTCTTTGTCTACAAGAAGGTCCTCCATCTTCATCTTCCATAGCTCAAAGTTTTTACTGTTGAACTTCTCTATCTCTATTTTAGAAGAGCTTGCCATTCCTCTTTCTGCACTCAAATCACCACTGCAAAAGCTCCCACTAAACCCAGGTTTATCACAGACCCAAGATAAACCTGATCTATCAAGACTGAGCCAAACCCTCAACAACAAAGGCGTCCCTCTGAAGCCAAAAAAGAGCTTTGATACCACATGTAAGTTTTAAACCTGTGAAGTAAAGCAATGCATATAGATTCTTAAGAAAAACAAAATTTAATCAATGGCTCATACACAGAGGACACAGAGATTTTATACCGGAAACCCTCAACCGGGAAAACCTTTCTTATTTTCATTATATCGAATTTCACCATTCACTATACAATATATACAATGTTTTTAGGTATTTCTTAGATACCAAAACCCTAATCCCTAAAATCGAGATTATTTTTAATAAACCGCTAAAAATAGAAAAATCCGCTAAAAATAGCAAAAAAACACCCAAAAACAAATTTTCAGGGTGTTGTGCGTAACCAGGGGGGAGCATACCTGCCCCCCATCTGGGCCCCCCTAGGAAAGCGTCTGTTGCACACTGCACATACAGGGAACTAGTACGAGGGATCATCAGACGTAGTTGTCATATCTGACGCGCCCACACACACACATGCAAAGAATATAACACATACCCAACAACCTCGACCTTCGACTTACCATCGATCCACCTCGACTTTGATTGTCAATCGATACACCTTGACTGGACTTTCACTACAAATAATATAACAACCCAACAAGAATTATGAGGAACAAATATAGTATAAAATTGCATCTGGTGATTTACTTATTACGAAGATTCCTCCCTCCCCTCTTATTATTATTTAAGGCATGAAACACCCTTATTATTATTTAAGGGGGCATGAAACAACAAAACGAGATATAAATGACCAACTTAATAATGGGAAATTGATTTCACTATTCTACTCCTGCATTTATAATTTAAGACAGTTTATGCAACTCCACAATGTTCCTAAGCAATGGATAATTCTGACCCAATAATGTGCATTGATTTATTAACATTGAGGAAAATAAAGGAGACATGATTGGAATAATTATTTATAAGTCTATAGTATGTATTGAATATAGGCCTATCAATGTAGGACATATTAATAATATTAATGTGATTGTTGTTGGTAATTATAATTTTCAAACGCAACTTCATAATTCAAGGTACTTGATTTTTTTTATCGTCATGTTCCATTCCAAAATCATATACTATTAATCAACTACGTTACTAAGTTTGCTTCTACTATGTAAGTAGACACTCCCATTTTGTAGGGAAAAACACTCTTCCACCTGGATATGTATACCTAACTCTTTGATTCCTCATGGTTTTCATTCAAATGATTGAGGTAATTCTAAGACTCGGGATACCCTATCCTGTCTGTAACAATACATGTTCCTTTGTCGAGCATGCCTTTGCTTTCAAGTAACAAAAAATATGGCAGATAACAATGCTTGAAGTGATCCATGAAAATGAAATCAAAGTGTGAGGTTGTCATTTCAGTCAAAATTTCCTTTAATTTATCATCCAGTTCACTCAGTGTTCCTTTTAGCATAATCACCTTTGAAGACAGTCTTGAGAATGACAAATCAACATAAAATAACATTAGAATCCTTTTCATGAAAACCTATCACTTGAGAACAAATCAATATAAATTTATTAGCATCCAATGCATTGAAATGTTAGGATATTTAGACACTTAGGAGTTAGTTAATACCTACTTGGTCTAATGTGTCATTAGGTAAAAGTGTGTTTCTTGTTAGATTGTTGTATTCTTTACAGTGAAAATCTAGTCAAGATAAATCGACTGATGGTCAAAGTTGAGGTAGATAGAAAACAAGTCGAAGGTCAAGGAAGTCGACCGGGTAAAGTCGAAGTCGAAGATATCGACATCGATTCACCCTGTAGGAGGTCGAAGTGTGGGCATGAGATGACCGACTAGAGACCGAATGGAGGCCACCTGGTAGTCTACTGGTAAACCCGAATTGGAGTCAACTGTAACAAAATCTCGGGATTTGCGATATTTGTAGCCAATGATATGCATGGATCTGTAACTATTTTTTGGGCACCAATATTTAGGGTTTCTCTTGTTGTAAATCCTATAAAGAGGCGTGTTGTAAGTCCTTAAAGGATAATACGAGAATTCTAATGTTGTAATGCTAATGCATGGTAAATTGTAGGTTGTTGGTCATGTATATGTAAGATGAATTGGCTACAGGGTTTTTCTTTCTTGTGCAAGAAGGTATGATGTCGATTGTGTCTTAGATGTGGACCAAGGCTAGACATGTAACCTTTTATTATGATTGAAAACGACAAAAAGAGAGTATAAGACTCAAAGGAATGTTGGTTTTCCCAGTTAAGGGTTTCCAGGGTAAAATCTCGATGTACTGTGTGATTGCTTGTTTCATTTGCGTTCTTGATTAAATTCATCTTCTCTTATGCTAGGATTAGTGTGGAAGTGTCCTTCATTTCTTGACATGTGGTATCAGAGCTTAGGTATTCCTGAAAAATGAGTTATCATAGCGGTGTAATGATTTGGCGAGTATATCATATCTTGATCTGCCAATCTTGAATCTGAGAACTAAACCCTAGGTACAATAAGTGTCATAAGTCATAAATTGTTTTAAATATCGCGGTAAAGAGGGGGGAGAAGTTCCAGAATAGAGATAGAAATATTCAATGGCCAAAATTTTGATCTTTGGAAGCTTAAAATGGAATATCTTCTTGTGGATCGAGAAAAATGGACAATGATCTGTCTAGGTACCCATCCAACAGTCATGTTGCCCGAAGAATGGGAGAAACTCAAAACAAAAGAAAGAAGTACAATACAACTTTGTCTTGTAGATTCAGTGTTACTGAGTGTCTCAGGTGAATATTCAGCCAAGAAATTGTGGGACAATATGGGAAGCTTATACCAAACGAAATATCTAGTAAATAAGATGTTTCCAAAAAAGAAATTGTATCTTATGAGGATGAGTGATGCTAGTTCGGTGACTAAGAATTTAAATGTGTTTAACACCATGTTAAGCCAGTTATCATATGTGGATATAAAGATCACTGATGAGGATAAGTGTATCATCCTATTATGTTCTTTTCTAGACTCTTGGGATAACTTATTTGTATCTATTGGGAGTAATACAACCACACTAGTGCTAGAGGACGTGGTTGCTTCTCTACAGATCCTTTCAGGGTTTGGATTCTAGCAGCAACATTCGACCAACCTTTGGTGTGACAATCAGAGTGCCATCAAGCTCGCCAAATACCTATTTCAACATTAGTGCAGCAAGAACATGGAGCTACACATGCACTTCATCAGAAAGCTCATTCCTGATCAAGTTATTGAAGTGCCCTTTTTCCCTACAGAAGATCAAGTTGCATACATTTTCACAAAGTCTCTTACATAAGCGAAGTTTTCCAAACTTTGATCTATGTTAGGAGTTCAGGAAGTTGGCATTAGAGCCTATCCCTCCTTAATGACAACTTCCTGANGGTCTAATGTGTCTTTAGGTAAAAGTGTGTTTCTTAGTGTGTTTCTATAGTATGCATTAGTATGCATTTGTAGTTAGGAAATCCGACGGTCACGATATTTTCCCGACATAGAGTGATCCGATGGTTCATATTCTCCTCGATATTAATGGCCATTGATCCATGGCTTAACACCTGATTGGTCCATGATCTCTATTTAAAGAGCATGGAGGGTCATTTTCCGATGATCGATTGTGAGAAACTCTCTTGTAAAATCTCCTTGTAATCTTTTTCTTTTGCATTAATAAACTGCTCCAAGTGGCTGCGTTAGTTGGAGCTGTGGATGTTTCCCTGTAGGGGTTTTACCACGTCAAAAAATTGGTGTGTTGATATTTGATCTAGTTGTGGGAGTGTTTACTGAAGGTGTTCACCCTTTGTTGGAATACCTATGTTGTCGAATAGTTATGGCATGAGTGGATGGGACATATTGGATAAAAAACACTTCAAGTTATGCAAAGAAAAGGTATGGTCAAAGATTTTCCTGAATCTGGTTTAGAAGTCGACTTTTGTGAACATTTCATATATGGGAAACAAATTCGGGTGAGGTTCCCATCTGGAGCGACAAGGGAAAATGAGATTCTAGAACTGGTGCATAGTGATTTGTTTGTCCCAGTTACAGTTCCTTCACTTGGTGGATCATTGTATTATGTTTCCTTCATAGATGATTTTTCTAGGAAGACATGGATATATTTCCTGTGGAATAAATCATAGGTTTTTGAGAGATTTAAGGAGTTTAAAGCTCTTGTGGAAAACCAGAAAAAGAAGAGGATTAAAGTGTTTAGGACTAACAATGGTGGTGAATTCCATGGAAAGGAATTTCATAAATTGTGTAAGTAGTGTGTCATATCACACCATATATGGAGTTGTCAAGAGAATGAACAAAACATTGATGGATAAGGAAAGGAGCATCCTCAGTGGTGCTTGGCTGGCACAATAATTCTGAGCGGAGGTAGTCCAGACAACAAGATATCTAGTGAATATGTCTCCTTCATTGGTGCTATTCGACATGAATCCAAATGAGGTATGGTCGGGTAAGAATCCTTCAGTGGCGCATCTCAAAGTGTTTGTTTGTGATGCATTTGTGCATGTTACCAAGGAAAAGAGGAGCAAGTTGGATAAGAATGCAGTTAAATGTATTTTCATTGGATACAAAGAAGGGATGAAAGGATATAAGATCTGGGATCCTACATCAAGGAGAGCAATGTATAGTCGAGATGTGGTCTTCATATAATTTGGAGGTAAATATGAGCTTGAGGAAGGTTTTCAGACTAAGAATTATCCTGATACGATGCAGTTTGAACTAAGGAATGAAGAATATGATTTAGATGAGTTGAATGAATCTGAGGAAGAGGTGGAACCATTGAATCTAGTGGTGAGGAAGTAAAAAAGAGTAAGAAAACCAATTGAAAGGTATAGTACACCCAAATTTCATTTCACATTTGTGCTAGCTGCCATCAATGATGAGCCCAAGTTGTTCAGTGAGGCAGTCGACTCGACAGAGCGTAAACTCTAGAAGGATTCCATGGTCGAAGAGATGGAATCCTTGTACAATAATGAGACATGATATTTAGTCAAGTTATGTAGTGGAAGAAATCCCTTCGATAACAAGTGGGTGTTCAAGAATAAGATGAATCCAGCAGGTCAAGTATATAATTTCAAAGCTCGACTGGTAGCAAAAGGATATTCCCAAGTTGAGGAAGTCGACTTTGGTGATATTTTTTCCCTTGTTGTAAAACTAACATCCATTAGAGTACTAATGTCTCTGGCTACAACATTTGATGAGATAGAACAAATAGATGTGAATACAACATTCCTACATGGGGACCTAAAAGAAGAAATCTACATGAAACAACCCGAAGGATTTGTAGTAAAGGGAAAGAAAGAGTTGGTATGAAAACTCAAAAGATCCCTTTATGGTATAAAGCAATAGCCAATGATGTGGTACCAGAAGTTTGACACTTATATCCTTAGTTTGGGATTTGTGAGAAGCAAAGATGATAACTGCAAATATTCCAAGGAAGAAGGTGGGAGTTTCATATTTGTAGCTTTGTATGTCGATGACATGTTGTTGATTGGAAGAAGCATAGACAAAATAAAGGAGGTGAAGAAGCATCTATCTTCCAAGTTCGACATGAAGTATCTCGGTGCAACTAACTTCATTATGGGAATGTAGATTAAGATATATCAAGGTGCTAGAAATATTTAGTTGAATCAAACAAAGTATATTGAAATATTCAACATGCAAGATCGAAAATCGGTGAAGGTGGCAATCCTAGTGGGAGCAAGGCTTACTGTTGAATAGTGTCCAAGGACACATGAAGAGATATAGGACATGGCACATGTTCCTTATGCAAGTGCGGTTCGTAGTCTGATGTATGTGATGGTATGCACTCGACCAGACATTGCCCATGCAGTGGGAGTGTTGAGAAGGTACATGTCGACACTTGGAAAGAAGCACTGGATAACTTTCAAGAGATTATTCAGGTATTTGTCTGGCACAAAGGACTATTCTATATGTTACCAAGGAATACCTGGAGGTGGCAGTGGTAAATTATATGTACATGGATTTTTCAATGTTGAATGGGATGGACATCTAGATCAACAAAGGCCAACCAACAGATATTTCTTCAACATGTTCGGTGGAGAAATAAGTTGAATGAGCAAGAGAAAAGAGGTCATAGCCTTATCAACAAAATAAGCCGAATACATGGCGGCCACTCATGGAAGCAAAGAATAGGTATGGATTCAAAAGTTGTGTTCATGTATCGGGTTTGGGAAGAGAGATATGAAGGTAAGTTGTGACAGTCAAAGCACAATATTTCTAGAAAAGAACCCATCTTATCATTCAAAGACTAAGAACATTGATTTACAATACCATTGTGTAAGAGATATGGTGGAAAGTAACAAGGTGCTACTAGAGAAAGTAGACACATTGGAAAACATAGAAAACTCATTAACCAAGTCTGTGAGTGTTATGAAGTTCTCTTGGTGCAGAGAGGAAATGGGCATTGATGCCCTAGGTCTGTGAGAGGAAGTTCAAGAATCTCCTATTTTAGCAAAGAGGACAATAAGTGGGAGAATGTTGGGTTGTTATATTCTTTGCAGTGAAAGTCTAGTCGAGGTAAATCGACTGATGGTCAAAGTCGAGGTAGATCGACAACAAGTTGAAAGTTGAGGAAGTCAATCGGGTAAAGTTGAAGTCAAAGATATTTCCGACTAGTCAACCAACAAGAGGTTGAAGTGCGGGCGTGAGATGACTGACTAGATACCAAATGGAGGCCGACTGGTAAACCTGACTTGGAGTCGACTGTAACAGAATCCTTGGATTTGTGGGATTTGTAGCCAATGATATGCATGGATATGTAACCATTTTTTGGGCGGAAATATTTATGTTTTTTCCTATTTTAAAGCTTATAAAGAGGCATGTTGTAAGGCCGTAAAGTCTAATGTGAGAATGCTAATCTTGTAATGCTAATGCATGGTAAATCGTAGGTTGTTGGTCATGTATATTTAAGCCAAATTGGATACAGGGTTGTTCTTGCTTGTGTAAGAAGGTATGATGTCGATTATGTCTTAGGTGTGGACCAAGGTTAGACATGTAACCTTTTATTATGAATGAATAAGACAAAAAGAGAGCGGAGCGCTGAAAGGAATGTTGGTTTTCCCGGTTAAGGGTTTCCAGGGTAAAATATCGGTGTACTGTGTGATTGATTTTTTCATTTGCCTTCTTGATTAAATTCTTATTCTCTTCTACTAGGATTAGTGTGGAAGTGTCCTTCATCTCATGACATTTCTTAGTGTCTTTCTTTAGTATGCATTTTTAGTTAGGAAATACAAAGGTCACAATATGTTCCTGACATAGAGTGATATGATGGTTCATATTCTCCTTGATCTTAATGACTACATTGATATATGTCTTAACACCTGATTGGTCCATGATATCTATTTAAAGAGCATGGAGGGTAATTTTTTGATGTTTGATTGTGACAAAATCTCTTTGTAATCTTTTTCTTTTGCATTAATAAACTGCTCCAAGTGGCCACGTTGGCTGGGGCCGTGGATGTTTCCCTGTAGGGGTCTTACCACGCCAAAATATTAGTGTGTTGATATTTGATCTGGTTGTGTGTGTGGTTACTGAAGATTTTATTCTTCTGTTGGAATACCTGTGTTTTCGAACATGGCATCAGAGCTTGTTTGAAGACCCGCTCCCGTTGTAGATCGAGATCGTGAAGCTGAATTGCCTATTCTCTGGGTTTTTCCATTTCCATACATTTTTTGGCTGAGAGCATTGTTCCATTGTGGTTGGAGCGCTTATTTCTGTTTAGAAATTTTTTTGTTTCACTCAAAAAGGTTTTTGTTTTCCCAAGATACAACCATTTCAGTTAGATCTGGAGGTATAAAGCCTGAATACGCCCTTTTAAAAATCTTTGTAGAGTAGTATTTTGGCTTTATATTGTTTGTTTCCAGGTTTCTACTCTTTTATATATGTGTATGGTCTTTTCCCTGCCTCCTGTGCGTTCTCGGCAAATAAGAAACATATAGGAAAAGGTGCATTTTCCGGGTAAGCTAACTAAAATCTAACCCTTGTTGTCATCGAGAAGATTTTTTTTTTCTTGTGTGAAAATATTTTTTATCATCACGCTCTCCAAGGTCATCATCAACAACAACAAAAACCAAAATCCTCCTTTAAAACAATACAATATGTTTTTCTAGCTCACTTGGTTAAACTTTGTCTTATCAAGTAAGAGGTCTTGAGTTCGAGTCTCTTTTTTTGTTACTTTTTTTGAAAAAGTTCATGCATCCATTGTAAAGTGTATTTCACTCTAAGTATAAAAGTGAATCACTATAAGTATCTTTAATATTTTGTTTTAAAATTATTTGTTTTGCATGCAAATTTCTTTTATAAAGTAACTTCATTCTAGATGTGATCCCCGCTTCTTTTTATAAAAGTGGGTCACTTCATAAAGCTACTGATTTGTAAAAGTGAGGACATAACTTTCACATCCAAAGTTCGTTTTCAGTGCCGTATTTTTTAAAACCACCTAATTTTTCGAGATATTTCCATCCATATCATCAGTTTCATTTTTTAAATCCATATTATCTACATATTTAATATGGATTCTACTAGTGATCTTTTGCTTACCAACACCAACTACTTCCAATGGAAATCCCATATGGAGGATTTATTAAGAAGTAAATGATTGTACCAGATTACCTTGGGAAAGGAAAAATAACCCACTGATGATGAAAATAAATTCGGGCTAATAGGAATGTCGAAGCACGCGGACTGATCAAAATGTCCATCTCTCCCTATTTAAGGTTCCACCTTCAAGAAATTGATGACGTCGATGAAGCTTGGGAAAAGCTACCAAACACAATATTATTCAAGCACATCAGTTAGAAAACTAGATATTGACTTTAATTCCAAATGATGTTTCTTGCATTGAGGACTATCTATCTAAGTTTAAAACACTTAGAATTTTATGTAAAGAGTGTAACTTAAAGCTGGAGGAAGAGTGTTGCATCTATATTATTATTTCTAAGATAGGTAGTGCATATTTTGTGTTTGTATCTACCTTTTATTCCATGAGATAGGCTCTAGGGAAAGATTATCAAAAGCCCACTCTTGAGTCCTTTTGTGATACTTTGATTAGAGAGAAAGATAAGTTTGTACAACTTGGAGTGATCGACACTGAAGGTACCCACAACAAATCCTTAGTCACCCGAAAAAAAAATAAACCCAATAATCCCAATAAGCAACATCCTCGCCACAACAAAAAACAAAACAAGGGTCCCAAACCCACTCAACCAACTTTAGCTCCTAGTGGTGACAAAGGAGAAAAATCTAAAAAAAAAGAAAACTGACTGACATTGCAACTTTTGTGGGAAAGATGGTCATGATGAGTCCAAATGTTTCAAGAAGATGGGATCTTTATAAGAAGTGATGAAGAAGCACAACATTAGTATTGATTCTTCTTCTTCTTCTCATGGACATGCACTTTTTTCTTCTGGTTTTTCCTTCAATGCAACTTCTACTGCTTCTTCTTATGAGTGGCTTATTGATTCTAGATCATCTTATCATATGGCTAAGGATAAATCCATACTTTCTGCTCTAAATGAATGTAACACCAAGAAAATATTTGTTGGTGATGACAGATCACTTAGTATTGTAGGATCTGGAACAGTTCAAGTAGATAATGGTCATTTCAATGATGTATTATGTCAAGTCTTTCATGTGACCTTCTATCAATATATCAATTCACTCATTTAGGTGAAGGTAAAACCATAGATTTTTCACCTCACCAAGTTCTAATAAAGGATCTAAAAGATCCTAAGCATGTTATTGCAACTGGAATTGTTGATGTTATTATGAGGTTCTACAAGTTTGAAAACTTTGGGTCATCATATTTTCCATCAATTTTTGTTTCTCATAGTGATGACTTGAGCAAACTTTGGCATGATTGGTTTGGTCATCTAAAATATTTCTCATTACAACACCTATGTAATCAACATATGGTGAATGTTCTTCCACTTGTTTCATGTAGAGATGGTGTTTGTGCCAGTTGTGTTCTCAACAAACATCATCGAGAAAATTTTGAAAAACATGCCTCTTGGCATGCCTCGGGCCCTTTGTAGCTTGTTCATAGTGACTTGTGTGGTCCACTTTCTTCTCCTTCTTTCTTGGGTGCAAGTATTTCTTAACTTTCATTGATGACTTTTCCATGCGTACTTGGGTTTACTTCTTAAAACTTAAGAGCAAAGTTTTTGACAAGTTTCTCGCTTACAAGGCTCTTGTAGAAAATAAATTTGGACATCAAATTTAAAGGTTAAGTACAGATAATGGAGCCAAATATGTGAAAAATAATTTTACAATTTACTACACTACATAGGGCATCCAAATGCAACATATTGTTCCATATACACCACAACAAAATGGTGTTGTTGACAGAAAGAACTGCACATTAAAAGAAATGGCTAATTGTATGATCCAATCTAAGGGATTAAGTCTAAAGTATTGGGAATAAGCCATCAACTTTGCAAATTACATAGCAAATCACACTCCCACAAAGGCTCTAAAAAATACAACACCATAAGAAGCATGGACTAAAATTAAACCAGATGTAAGTCACTTCTGTGTGTTTGGTAGTATAGCGTGGGATCACATTCTTGATGATAAAAGTAAATCATTGCAACCTAAAAGTGAGAAGTGTATATATTTTTGGTTATTCGTAAGATGTCAAAGGTTACAAACTTCTTCAACCACATTGTAATGAAATTATTATTAGAAGAGATGTTAAATTTGATGAAAATATTTTGACCTGCGAGCCTAATTCAATGATTATGCCTTCTTCGGTCTGTGATCCATCTTCGATGTTTGTGCCTTCTTCTGTTACTATTCTGGTTTCTTCTTCAGATGTTGACAATGAGGATGAAAATACACCTCCGCCTACTGACCTTCCTCCATATGAGTCCATTGAACATGAACTAGCACCAACACCACCGCTTTCTAGATGGGTCCTTTCAACATGAGAAGCAGTTGGCAATCTTGTCGATGATCCTTCATATCAGTGTCAGACACGTTCATAGTTCCAGTGAGCCTCTTCTCTTTTGTCTCAAGTTTCAGAGACTCATGATCTAGAGGCATTTGAGGAAGCTTCAGGTCATCTAGATTGGGATATAATAATGAATGAAGAATATCATTCTTTAATGGAAAACAGTACTTGGGATCTTGTACCTCTTCCAAAAGGAAGAAAAAATTTCAGATGTAAATGGGTCTACAAAACTATGTATGCATCATATGGAAGTATTGAAAGCCACAAGGCTTAGTTAGTTTCCAAAGGATTTTCCCAGGTTGAAGGAATTGACTATATTGAAACCTTTTCCCTAGTAGCAAAAATGAATTCCATCTGCCTTGTTCTTTCCCTTGCTGCCTCACATAAATGGGAGTTCCATCAGATGGATGTTAAATCTTCCTTCTTGCATGGGGATTTTCAAGAAGAAATATACATGGAACAACCTCATGGCTATGTCTAAAATGACTCCAGCCTTGTTTTTCTCCTTAAGAAATCTCTTTGTGGTCTTAAGAAAACTCCCCGAGCCTGGTATGCCAAAATGGACAACTTTCTTATTGACATCAAATTTTCTAGATGCCATTTTGATCATAATGTCTATACCCAGAAATTAGGAAGCCATCTCATAGTACTTGTTCTTTATGTTGATGACCTTATCCTTATTGGTAGTGACTCAAAAATTTTAAACCATGTGAAAAATAACCTTAAGAAGAAATTTGAAATGATAGACTTAGGATTTTTTCACTATTTCCTTGGCCTCCAAGTTTTGCAAACCAATGAAGGAATTTTTCTTTCCTAGTCTAAGTATGCTTGTGACCTTCTTCATCACTTTCACATGGAAGATTGTTAACCAACCCCTTCTCCCTTTCAGTTTGGAGCCAAGCTTGCTGCCACCTGTACTTCTCCCGATGTTGATGCGACCTTGTACTGCCAGTTAGTTGGTATCCTCTTATACTTGACTCATACCCATCCCGATCTTTCCTTTGTTGTTTGTCTTGTTTCTTGGTATATGCAAACACCCCATGAAAGAATTTGGAAAGAAACTAAAAGGATACTTCAGTATGTCCGAGGTATAGTTCAGTTTGGGATACATTATAGTTCATGGGGGACTCCTTTATTGGGTGGTTTCACTGATTCAGATTAGGTCGGCGACCCTGATGATCGAAACTCTAATACAGGTTATGTTTTCAGCCTTGGTTCAGGACCTTTCACTTGGTATTGTAAGAAACAACATGCTATTACACTTTCTTTAGTAGAAGCAGAGTACCGAGCAACAATACATGCAAGTTAGGAAGCCTTGTGGCTTCGACAGATCCTTTTAGAGTTTGGATTCCAACAACAACAACCTAATAGCCTTTGGTGTGACAATCAGAGTGCCATCAAGCTCGTCAAAGACCAAGTTCAACATCATCACAACAAACACATCGAGCTACACACTCACTTCATCAGAAAGATCATTTATGATCAAGTTATTGAAGTGCTCTTTTTCTCTACAAAATATCAAGTTGCAAACATTTTCAAAAAGTCTCTTATAGAAGTGAATTTTTCCAAACTTCGATCTATGTTACGAGTTCATGAAGTTGTCAATAAGGGGGGATAGGCTCTGATGCCTCCTTCCTTCTCCTATTGTATCACTATTGGAAATCCTTCAATCCTATCCCAAGTTGTTCTTAAGGGGGGATGTAAGGATATTTAGACACTTAGGAGTTAGTTAAGATCTACTTGGTCTAATGTGTCGTTAGGTAAAAGTGTGTTTATTAGTGTGTTTCTTTAGTATGCATTAGTATGCATTTGTAGTTAGGAAATCCTACTGTCACGATAGGTTCCCAACATAGAGTGATCCGATGGTTCATATTCTCCTCGATCTTAATTGCTACATTGATCCATGGATTAACACCTGATTGGTCCATGATCTCTATTTAAAGAGCATGAAGGGTTTTTTCGATGATTGATTGTGAGAAACTCTCTTATAAAATCTCTCTGTAATCTTTTTATTTTTCATTAATAAACTATTCCAAGTGGCTGCATTGGCTGGGGCAGTGGATATTTCCCTGTAGGGGTTTTACCACATCAAAATATCGGTGTGTTGATCTTTGATCTGGTTGTCTGAGTGGTTACTGAAGGTGTTCTTCCTCTGTTGGAATACCTATTTTTTCAAACATGAAAATAACCCATTTTTAGCATTGAGTTTAAGACTATGATCAACTAAACATTTGAAATAGTTTTAACATTAAATGCAGACTAGAAAATTCAATAATCGCAGTGGCAATTATATACTTGTAATTTTTTATGCCTGGTTTGGATGAATATGTATGTTTATTCTTATCAAAAATATCTTGGTAGCTTGTATTTGCACATAGCAGAAAGAACATCCATCCAAATGAATTGTGGTTTGGTTTGCACTACAATTAAATATTTTTCATTAAAAAAGATGCATAGGGCATTTTGATCTGTGTGGCGAGTGAAATATGGGGGAAAAAAGAGATCCAAGGAAAAAAAAAAAGCCACTAAAGGCCTTGGAAAAGAGCATTCTCTTAAGAGAATTTCCAGCTAAACATGGTTTGCGTTATTTCATTATTCTTAAAATAACTTAAATTTATTACGAATAAAGAAAATCTGAACTCAGCTTTGACCTAAGGTTGAAAAAAACTACATTAATAGTATAGAAATAGACAGACAAATATAATAGACAAATACAACAATATAATAAACTAAGAATTAATATAATATATGAATTAGTTTAGAGAGTTTATATTATTAAAGTGGACTTTATAATTGTGTGTTCAAGTGCATTCCATAGGATATAATATTTTATGTATATTTATGTATTTATCTTAATAAAAGATTTTTAAGTATAAAAGAATTATATTTAGTTTTTTTTTTTATAAATATTTTTAATAAATTCAATGTTAAACTGGATTTTCACTTACACCCCAATAAGTTGTGGGATAAATTTGTAAAAATATAAACATATGAAATTAATGATCTAAAAAGTAGTTATATGTATATAATATCATTTTAAAGTTAAAGTTTAATTAGACATAAGAAAAATGGACAAATGATATTCATGGGAGAATTGCTCTGTTAGGGTTTTGATGTTGGTTACACACAGGGTTTTCTGAACCTCACAATGCCAACCTCTTCTTACGTTACGTCTTCTAGATCTGTACTTCGTTGAGTTCACCTCAATGGAAACTAAGGAGGGGGTGAAATCCCCTTCTTACATTAATATAGTGACAAACAGACCACCTGGATCTCTTAGCTCACGACTGCCTTTTGAGCCCTTGTCGCACCTACGAGATCAGATCCTTCAAAAAGAGTTGCAAATGAAAAGAGAGATGGAGGTAGAAGTTGAATCCTCCCATCCAAAAGTGACTTTTGTTTTGCAACCAGGTAAGTGTATCCCTCAAGTTTCTACAACACCAAGATATGTAGTAAACTTGACCAAGGTAGGGGAACATACACAATTTATGAAAGATCATGTTCTGATCGGTAAATTTTTAGGCTTTTGGCCTTCAGAATGAGATCTGTTCAAATGGATCAACACTTGGTGGAAACTCAAAGGATATTCTAAGATTCAGTTGGGATCAAAGGGTTTATTTACAACCTTGAGGACACATATTAAATCTTTGAAAATGGACCCTATTTTTGTAACTTTGTTGAACTTTACCTCAGATTCTGGATGGATCGATTTATCCCAGAAAAAAGAAGACTTCTTCTATGCTCTGGTCTAGATCGGACTCTATTCACTTCCTCAGGAGTTTTGTCTTAGGGAAATCATCGCAGGAATTGGTACCACCTTAGGTCTTATGTCAAATCCTATGAAGCAACCTGCCTCAAAAGATACACTTCCTATGCCCGAATATGTGTCTACATGAATATAACCAAGCCTCTACTTGGATCCCTTACCCTAGAATATCAGGATGAGGAATGGGTTCATACCATTGACTACAAACATATCCCCTTAAGATGTCTCAAGTTCCATGAGCATGATCACTTATTCAGGTATTTTCGTCAAAATCCCAGGCCCAACAATAATGAAGGAACAAATGAGAAGCCCAAAGATGGATTTACATAGCTGCAAGGAAAAGAAAAAAACCCCACAAAAAACCCCCATCAGGTACCTTCTGGAATCCATCTACAAGAAATTCCTATGATTCCTTAAGCCATCTCCCAAGTACCTAGGTAGTGGAAGATCCCCAT
Organism: Picea mariana; assembly: GCA_032191745.1. NCBI lineage: Eukaryota > Viridiplantae > Streptophyta > Pinopsida > Pinales > Pinaceae > Picea > Picea mariana. Next base: position 53,626 of record JASDQU010242162.1, read on the forward strand.
CAATATGCAGACAAGAGAAATACCAAAGGAAAAACCAAATAAACCCAAAATCCTTTATTGGAGCAAATAAAATCTCCCTCATTCATGGTTCCCCCTATTGGAGATCAGATAACAAAGGACGATGGTGACATAGCAATGCAACTCAATGACAAGGAACTTGAGGAAATAGATTTGAAGAAACTTGAAGAGGCTTATCACAAACAAGATCTACAATCCCTCCCACTCTAGATACTTCATAAGGTACATAAAGTCTATTTAAATTATACAACTGGAGCAACGTATCGATATCGTGGTAGTCTTGGCATTCATTGAGATCTGCAAAAGGATAATCACAAGATTCCAAAAGAAGGGAAAAGACGTGGAAGGAAATCGACACAACTACTCATTCAAGAGATTGGAAGTATTATGATCAATTCAGGACATATTCAAAAGATTACAAAGGGTTTCTTTAACTCCCCCCCCTCTTTCCCCATGAAGATTCTATCATGGAATTTCAAAGGCATAAATGGAAGAACTAAGAAAAGAGTTCTTTGAAACAATATCATATAAGAAAATCACAATATTTTTTTATTATAGGAAACAAAGAGTGTTGGTGGAAATGCAGAGAATACCCTTTTAGTTTGTTGTCACCAAAGTCAATATGTCTTCAATGACTCTATTGGGGTTGCAGGGGGGATGGAAATTTTATGGAATCCTTCAACGACAATAATGGATAACTTATATTCCACCCGATGGACCATCATCGTTTATTATCGCATGATAGGCTCTGATAAAGAAGGGGTTGTTACAAATTTCTATGGTACTAATTCCCCTAAGGAGAAAGTTGGGTTCTTATCTAATCTCTCTAATCTAGGTGCTATATCAGGTCATAGAAGGTGGATCATAGGGGGGGATTTCAATATTATCTTATACCTAGAGGAAAAGAGAGATGACATTAGAAGATTAGACAAAGACACTGAAGGCTTCCAAAAAACAATAGATGACCTTCACTTGATTGATTTAAACCCATGCAATGGTATAATTACTTGGTCAATTCGACACTCAGGATCCCACCAAGTACCCTCTCGTTTGGACCGTTTCCCATCTCTAAATCCCTGACGTTAGAAGGTCCTCTCATGGAAGCAAGAATTCTCCCATGTTCTAGCTCAGATCACTCATTGATCCTACTCTGGCTTGACATAGCAAGCTCCCCAAAGTGAAGGTCGTTTAGATTTGAATTTTTTGGCTTTCCAACCCAAATTTTCAAGAAAATTCCACCATATGGTTGGCGGATGTAGAAATTTCCAAAGGATCTATGATGTATAAATTCAATTATAGTTAAAAAACTTCAAACAACGCTTTCGAGACTAGAATACATAAGTCTTCAGTAACATCTTTCGGGCTCAATGATCTCTTGAACGATGACTAGAAGAAATCTAAACAAATCTTATAGCCCAAGGAAATAATGATTCTTTTCTTGAAGAAAAACAACATTTGAAGCAACATTTGGAAGAACGAAATCAACAAGGAGAAATCCCTTGGAGAAAAAAATCTAGAATCCAATGGTTAAAGGAGGGGGAAAAGAACACTAAATTCTTTCATCGATTCATGATACAAAGAACGCATATCAGCCACAACATGCGATTGGAAAACAATAAAGGCCATTAGTTGTTGGATCATGAAAGCATTGAAAATGAACTGCTCAAATACTACTATGATCTTCTAACTAAACCCTTCTCAGACTGTTCATAGGCTATTGATAAGATCACTCAACAAATTCCATCTCTAATTACTCAAGAGAAAAACGAAGCACTACTCAAATCGATCACCATTGAAGAAGTCAATCAATAAATTAAAGAAATGCCTACTGGGAAAGCGACAGGTCCTGATGGATTCACAATTGACTTCTTCCATCATTGCTGGCCAATGGTTTGTGAAGAGGTTTGGTAGTTAGTTGAGGATTATTGCATCTTGGGTGGCATCCTTAAGGCCGTCAATGCAAATTTCGTCACTTTGATTCTGAAGGAGGAGTAGGTTTCTCACCCCTAGCAGTTTTAGTTGATCACCCTCTGCAATGTAAACTACAAGATAATAACCAAGGTAATAGCTCTCCGATTAAAAATCCTTCTTCCTTTCATTATTTCAAAAGAGAAATCAGGTTCTGTAGAGGGGTGTCAAATAATGGACAGTTTCATCCTATCCCATGAGGTTATTCACTCCCTAAAATATATCCAAACCCCAGGCATGATTCTCAAGCTATATCTCTCAAATGCCTTCGAAAAACTAAGTTAGCAACACATGAGATCTTTCTTTTTATCCTTTGGGTTTTGTAATGAGTGGGTTAACTGGATCCTCAATCTATCATCTTCTTCATCTTTCTCCATTTTAGTGAATGGAACTCCATCTAAAAACATTTCCCCTTCCAGAAGTATCCATCAAGGGGACCCCCTTTACTCCTTTCTCTTTGTGATTATGGTCGAAGGCCTCAATTTTGAATGGCTCACTTCAAGGCCTTTCCCTACATGGAATCCATCCACCAGTCTCCCATACCCAATTCATTGACGACACCATGATGATGGGCTCTCCCCCTACTAAGGAGGCACTAATGATCTGTGGCATTATACATTACTTCAGTGAGTCTTCAAGTACTTCCATAGATTTTGAAAAGTCCCAAATTTTCTTCTTTAATACTCCTCCACCCATCCTGAATCATATTTCCAACATCCGTGGCTTTCTTAGGAGTTCCCTTATGTCCAAATACTTGAGTATCCCTATGATTGATAATTCATAGAGAAGCGAATCCCGGGGGTAACTTATTCAATCCCTAACGAAATATTTAACCTCCTGGACCTTTAGAACCCTGAACCTTGCTAGTTGCTTGACCCTCCTAAAGTCTGTCCTCCAAGAAATACCTATCTACCTCTTTTCTGCGTTGGCTTCTCCTAAGTCAATTTTAAACACTATCCATGGAATTCAAAGAAAATTCCTATGGCAGGGCACTAAAGAGGGCCACAAGTGGGCCCTAGTCAGCTGGGAAAAGATTTGCAAACCAAATATATCGTGTGGCCTTGGGATAAGGGACCATCATCTATTGAACAAAGTACTTGGCGCGAAAATATGTGGAAATGGTTGAAAAGCCTAGAAAAACTTTGGTCTCTCTTATGGAGGAAAAAATACACCACTCACATATTAGGTGTGATGAACAACAATCAGGCTCCCTCATTTAGAATGCATCCTCACAACATAATAATTTCATTAAGGATCATGCTTTTAGGGAGATCCAGGATGGCCAAAACGCCTTATTATGGTTGGATTCCAGAAAACAAATGCCCCCACTGCTTCTACATGAACATATGCAGGATATCTATTTGCAAATGTAGAACACTAAAAACACATGTGTTGTTGATCTTTGGAAAGACGTTTCCCCTTCTCTTCATTGAAGAAAATGGAAACTAGAACATGAATATCTCAACCTTCCTCCTAACTGTAATTTAAATCCATGGCACGATGAGGCCACTCTCAGGAATATTCACATCCTTCATGGACCGGAAATTTTTTTCCACGGTCACTCAACACTAGGTACCTTCACTTTCAAAGAAGCCTACAACCTCATGGCCCAGTGGCATCTTCATCAAAAAGATAAGATCTAGAAAAGGATATGGAAATTGAACCTATGGCCTAAAGTAAGCATCTTTCTTTGGTTGCTAGTACAAAATCATATACTAACATGGGACAACCTTAAAAAATGAGGCTTCATAGGCTCCTCAGCCTGTCCCTTTTATTCCCAGCATGAGGGTTCGGTGGAACACCTCCTCAATCAATTTCAATTCAACAACAACATTTGGGACTTGACTGCTCAAGCCATGATACCAACAGACAGGAAGCATGACAACATAATCCAATCCATTGAGATTTGAAGAGTCATTGCTTTCAAAAACCCAATCTTGAATAGAATATGGCATTTACTTCCTGGATTTATACTCTAACAAATCTGGAAAGAAAGAATAAAAGAATCTTCCACACCAAGCAATCTCTAGAATCCCAAGTGCGGTTCAAAGTATGTGAAAATATACGGGAGACAATAAGAGTTCAAAAATGGAATGAAGAAGATGTGTCATGCGATCCCCCAGAATGTGTCCTCCTCTCTAATTGGAAGTTAAATCTTACTCAATTTCAGACATCCTCTACCACACACACAAATGCAGTTCACATCCTGACCACTTGGAAAAGGCCTCTTGAGGGCTTCCACAAAATGAATTTTGATGGTTCCTCCAAGGGGAACCCTGGTCCAGCTGAATTTGGGGTGGTCTTCTGATATGTAAATGGTAAAATAACTCACATTTCGGCATGCAGTTTGGGTCAAGACACCAATAATTATGTAGAACTTTGGGGCGTCCTTCAGAGAAGTCAATACACAACCCAATTCGATTTAAAATAGCTCATTGTGGAAGGGGATTCCAAGATCATTATTTCCCTCTTTTCCAGGCTTTTGCACGGGTTGAATCCAACAAAAATCTCACCCAATTGGCATCTCCTTAGTTCCCTGGAAACCATAAAATATTTTTTATCCACATCTATGGTTCTCATCCTCTCCCATGTTCGGGGAGAGGCCAATAAAGTCACGGATAAATTGGCCAACATCGGAGTCTCTAGTGGGGAGTAGGACATTTTTTTTACAAGCACTCAACACCCTATACCCCCACTGTTACATGACTGCTTCGATATAACTCAATTATATTTCCAAGCCTTGTATGGGGTGTCACCTAGAAATGGTCATAAGAAAAACAGTTGGATGTTGAAGTCCCCTCCACATGCTTGACCGCCTACCCAAGACGATGCATTTACGTTTCCTTCCCTCTCAAGCCTTGGCTCTCATGCATTGCATTAATTCACATGTCATTTTGTAGGTTGGAAAGCTCTAGACTGGTACAGATATGGCGACTGTCATTTATGGCAACAAGATTGTTCTTTTATTGTCCTCGAACCTCACCATGGCTAATTTAGCTCCACCTTGGCTCATTTCCCCATTTTCACTTTCACTCCTAGTAGGAAACTTTCCTCTGCCATCACTAGATTCTTCTTCACAGTCTCCTTCCCCTTGCTCGTCTCTCGTTCCTTTTCCCCCCCCTATGGTTCTTTTCTCCTTTCCTCAGCGAGATGCCTCGTGAAAGAGGAAAACCCAGTCGAGGCTCGAGGTCTTTCCATGGCTTAGGTGGTCATCGTCCCTCTCCTCTACCTTCGTCCAACCTCTCTGAATCTTCTCCACTTTCCTACTCCCCTGTGACGAGCCATCATGAGGATGATATTTGGGCCAGTACCATTCATGTAGAGGAATAAATTCCCTCTGATCAATTACAGAAAAATTCAAAGGCTTCAGCCCTGCAACAAGACGGTCCCCCGCTAAGGTTTCTCCTACTCTACAACACACGAATGCCACAACTAGCAGTTCACTAATTCTAAATCTCTATCCCAATAGGGAGACAGAGTTGCATTCTCCACGATGGTTTTCATAGGACCAACTATAGTTGATTTTTGAGCTATGTCGGGACATTGTGGAACAAAATTATCGCCAGGAGCGAATGGATCATAGGCTCATTGATCTCCTTGACTCTCTTTCTGGCCATACTTCTTTTCAACCTTGTCTGATTTGTCATCTCCAGTGTGCATGCGCTTCAACAAGGAATACTCCTTCCAGAGGCGATGGTGGAAGTGGTCATTCTAGCGTTTAATTATAGTTCTTTATAATGGTTGACTCCTATAACACAATTTCAATTTCAATAGTTACTAGTTTTGTTTTGAATTCGCACTGGCTATTAGTCTTAAAAGTCAATAGTCCTATTTTGAACTCAAACTAGTTATGTAGTTGAGCTAGCATATATAGACAATTTTTTTGGCCCTTCGGGGCAAATGGTTACTGCTATATGAGACTTGGTGTATACTCCGGTTTTCAGTTTTGGCAGGCCTGGCACCATATCATATGATATGTATCTTGAACTCCGTCCTCTAAAGATAATATAAATACTAACTTACCAATTTTTTTTAATAAAACATTAAATTAAATGGATGTACTAAGTGATAAAGGATTTTTTAATTTAAGTATTTGCTTAGTTTGTATGATTTAAATTTTTTTTATATTAAAACAACATTCCTGAAAAACTAATTTATTCTTAAGTGTTAGAGCCACATACATAACTAATAGAACAACATTGTGAAAAACTAATTTACAATTAACTATGCTAACCAAGAGAGATGTGAGATGCTTAAAAAAATAAAAATAAAAAGAGGACAATACCAATATGTAATCCAATGATTATGACATAATAGCATGGATTTGACCTTAAAAAAATTTAAAGATTTCACCTGCATGCTCTATCATTTCATTTCTTTGGCAATGCCAAAATTATGTGAGTTCATTTCTATGTAAACCAGCTGGCTCGGTCAGCTTGGAAGCAATCCTAATTTGTTGAGCACCCGGACAAATATGACAAGAGATGTAACTTTCAATGGAGAGTGATGTTACGGATGAGAAATATATATAGCAGTGGAAAAGGATGTTATTCTAAGATTTATAGACATGTTATTCGTCATCACATGTTATTCTAAGATTTATAGACATGTTATTCGTCATGGGATTTCTTGAGGGCTTAGATAGATTGCAAGCGATTTTATTCCATTGTTGCCAAACTGGCGATTATAGCCAGTGAGTACGCTGGATACCTTGCTTGTTTGGGCAGCAAACCGGTGTCTTTTTTAACAAATCACTTCACTTTTTAAACGTAGTACGTAGACACATACAGCTCATAAGATTACGCAAGAAGGCATAATTCAAGCTTTAGTCATCACATGCCATTCTATTTTCCTTAGTCACTGTTGGAAAGTATATATCTATAGATATTTGTCGCAAATTCTGCTAGAAATTGTTGAATGAGTGTTCTTAGAGTTTTTCAGCATGTTGAATTTATTTCTACATTTAAAAATGGATTTTGAACAACAAAAAATATAGTGATTCGCCTAAATTTATATTGCCCATCCACATTTACAGAAGATGATGAACCAAACCTATAAATTCACCATAAATTTAACTATCTTGTATTCATCTATATATAAAACACATTCATCTATTTACATATTCCCTAACCTTAATTATAAAACCTTAACCTCAAACAGGGACCTAATATGAATAATTCTAACCCTAGCTTTAATATGAATAATTCTAACCCTAGCTTTAAAAAGCATTAAAATAACTAACTTTAAAATAACCTTTAAATCATATTCACAAAACATTAAAATAAATAAAAGTGTAAATATATGATTTAATTAGCAAATACTTATATAAGAATTTGAAATTGTAATGGCAAATATCTCGATCTCATGAATATGATAATGATAACCAAAAAAAAAAATTTACATGGCCTTCCGATTTACAAACCTTGAATAGTCAAGACATAAACCCTACATCATGCAAGACATAAACCCTACATCATGCAAACTGTATAAAATAACGATTTAAACTGTATATTGCAATAAATGAATTTTTGAACTTACATTGTTCCTCACATATAGTAGTTAAATTCTTGTAATTCACACATAGCCTATTTAAATATATCACAACTCAAAGCTTATCCAAAAGTGTTTTTGGAAATGGTCAAAATAGTGAAATAGGAGGATCGCTATGACTGTAGCCCTTGGAAAGTCTTCTAAAGAAGAAAAAACTTTATTCGATACTGTTGATGACTGGCTACACAGAGACCGTTTCGTTTTTGTGGGTTGGTCCGGTCTATTGCTCTTTCCTTGTGCCTATTTTGCCTTAGGTGGATGGTTCACGAGTACAACCTTTGTGACTTCATGGTATACTCACGGATTGGCCAGTTCCTATCTGGAAGGTTGTAATTTCCTAACTGCCGCAGTTTCTACTCCTGCTAATAGTTTAGCACTTCTCTATGTTTTGGTAGTTTTCTTTGGTTGCAATTTTGTGGGATCTCTTGCTCATGCCATGAGATATATTCTTTGTGATATCATAGAGACTTCCCTCTCTAGTGTCACTGTGGATCTTTTATTTATTTTTAACTCTGATGACACCATTGCGATCTATGCCATGATATCAATGGTACGATCGTTAATTCTCATCATCATATAAATTACAAATTATTATCTACAAATTAGATATTATTTTGGGGATTAACTATCTAGAGTAAGTCATTAATCTATGACCCATGTCCATGAGTATTAGTGAAAACTAACCAATAATTCTCATAATTTGAATAGTCCACTTAACACTCATTGAAATGAGATTATGATACCATCTACAATCTTAGTATTAATTGTTTATAATATTTATGAAATATGATGAGTTAATAATTTTTTAAACTAAATATTTTCTTTAGATTTTCTCTTTTTCTTAAATTTATAATACAACTTTCATGTTATTTAACATTTTTCTACTAAAAAATTTATAAACAAATCTACTCTAAACATTACAAATTATTCAAATCTTACTTTAAAGTAAATATAACTACCCGAATTTAAATTTTATCTATATTAAAATAAAAAACATAGCATTAACAAAACATAACATAATCCTAGATGGGGTGACAAATGGCCCTCAACAGACCACAGGTGGTGACGACTAGCAATGGGTGTTACTAACCCCAACCGCCAGCCTCCCTCCCATCCAGTTCGAATGAACCACACTCAACCAGGAGTTATGGTAGTGCGTTGAGCATTCCAGGAAGACTTAATGGCCCCTTGCACGAACCAGGCTGGGCGTACAAAGAAAGGTACCATAACCAACAGAGTAGTCACCTCGGCTTTCATGGCGTTCACCCCTGTCAACTCACAAGGCACTATGAAGGCTTGTTCCCTTGAGCACTCCCCCATTCTATCTTTTATGTATGTTCGTTTGTTCCTCGATGCCTTCTTTCTCTTGCATGTCTGGCCACCCACCATCAATCCTCCGTTGATTTTCCTACACAGTCCCACCATAACTCTTACACCATGCCCAGGGAGAGGGGAAAATCTAGAAGGGGTCCACCGTATTACAATTCCCTAACCAGACACAACAGGCTCGACCCCTCTCAGCTCGCTCTCATCAGTACCAGCAATCCTGACCCAAGCCATAATTGACCTCAGAAACCCTTGCCTCCCACCTCTAATCCCATAATTGACTATGATAACTGCCCTGTTGAAGAGGAAAGTCTCCCTCTTGAGGAGCTCACTCCTCTGTTGAGCTTTCATCTTGAAATTGCCCCTCTTAGTGTCCATACTCCAGACCATAGTTTTGGCAATGGAGGATGCATTGTGGAAGAAGAAATTCCTTCTATTTGGCAAATGGAAAATCAACCGACAACCATGGGCGCAGACTTGGAAATGGATGTAGAGTTGATGGAGGAGCCGCCTCAGCCTGTCCCGCTTCAACTCTTGGACAAGCATCTTCAACTCCTTTTTGAAATGTTGTAGAAGCTTGATTACCAGGCGCATATCTAGTGAATTCTAGGACAGAGAATGGACCTCCTATTCGACGCCATGACTGAAGCTCCAGCAAGGAAGCGGTGCCCAACCTGCAGCCAGAAATCCGTCCCAACTTAAAACGCTCATGGTAGCCCGAGTTCGGATATGGAATAGCTCCCCTAGGTTTATGTTCTTCTTCTGTCTTTGTCTCTTATGCAGAGATCGATAGATTCTCTGCCTCACGATGCATGTTAGTCGACCATGACCACTGATTAATCGATCATTGCGACCATTTTTTACAGTTAATCATTTACACTGCTTTGTTCAAACAATTATAATTATTCTCTGATTCTGATGGCCACCGGTCCTAATTTCCCATATGTAACAAGACAAATGCCAGACTCCAGCTATTATAATGCCATACATTTTTGTTAATATATAATTTCTTTTATTAAAATAAAAAAATAACATAAAATAAAACATGAATATAAACAATATAAATAACTTTTAAATATGAAATTTATCACCAATTTAATTGTATTTAATATTTTTGAAACTCAATATATATTTCATTATTTAAATAAATAACATTATTATGTACCATTTTAACCCAAATGTTTAACATTAAAATGGAAGGAAGTTTTTAATGAATGAACACCCACAATATTCTTTCGTGCTTCTCAACGCAATATCACAATCACATAAAAAATATATATAGGATATCGTGTCTCCTTTCAACCCATTGCACAATAAAGTGCAACATGCTTTTAATGTAAATGAACCAAAAATACGGTCTAAATATTGTATATGTAAATATGTTATTGACTTTTATTATTGTATTGTCGAAGGTAGTATATAGCAATGAGTTAACATTGATTTTCATATTAGTTTTATGTTGACTTGAAAAATTTATATCAATTTAAATGTTCAACATAACAATTAAATTTTTTTATTTATTTTTAAAATAAAAATAGTATTTTTTTAACTTTTCATTGGTCAATAACTTGATAGTGTTATTGCAGCCTTAAATTAATGAGAAAAGACAAGACCAAAAAAAACTAATATAATGTAATATTGTATTATAATATATGTTAAAATCTAATATTGTATTGTTTTTTCAAATGAGGTAAAAGTTTAAATTTTAAATGTCAACTTTTTTACACTTATTAAAATTTCAATAATTTTACATTTCTTAATATTTTTTTAATTTTTTAATTTCAATAATTTTTACATTTATTAATATTTTTAATTTGTATGTAGTAATTTTTAAACTTTTAAGTCATATTTTAAAGTATAAGAAACATTGAGATGTTTTTACTTTTTGAATTATTATAAAGATCATGGGAAGTACAGATCTCCATTCTTTTTGAATGACTAAGAAAATGTCTGAATATTATTTATATAAGCCGTGCAGACACTAATAAGTAAGTTTTAGGAGGCAGTACATGCAGTATGTTGCCCTTGTTTATTTAAATGTTATTTTAAATTAATTTCTTTCATTTGCATTTTACTTATAAGATATTCTTCTATCATATTTGTTAGATGTTTTCAAACATAAAAATGTACATACAACACAACTTAAAAAAAAAAAAAAACCTTAAACTTAGTTTATATAATCTAAATATTATAGAGAATTTTGAGAGAAACTTTACATCATTAATATATTTTTTTAATGACAAATAATTTTTTATATGATATTTTTTTATTGTAAATTTTATAATTTTAATTACAAGTAATTTTTTATATAATTTTTTTATTGAAAATTTTATAATTATTTAAAATTTTAAAT
>JASDQU010242163.1:3758-22530 GCA_032191745.1 Picea mariana
TACGCGTACTCAGGAGCCATGTAACCTCTGCACAATACTTTGTACTACGAATCTCCATATGTTAACTTTGTCAAAATTATATGAACCATATTGAAGATAGAATGCTTACAAAGTTCCTGCAACTCTAGTGCTGACGTGGTTTTTATCTTCATCAAACAGTTTGTCTAAGCCAAAGTCTCATGTTATTTTGGGTCTGTCTTTATTATCCAGTAAAATATTGCTTGCTTTAATATCTCTATGAATGATTCGAATTTTAATATTTATATTTTGCAAATGACTCTGAGTATATGTGCAAGTATATGTGCAACTCTGTGAAAAAAAACATTTAATATTTGTATTTTTCAAATGCCTGTGAATATCTGTACAACTTCGTGAAAAAAACTCCAGTTGTGTCAAATCAAAGCAGTATGTCCAGTTACATTAATTTTTTTTTCATAAATTTTGTGTTTAAATTTAAATTGCTTCATTTTTAATAAAAAACAATTATTTGAAAATGTTTCTAAAATATATTTTAAAACAATTTTCCCCAATAATTAAAACACAAATAACTTTTACATTCATTATTCCCAATGGCTGTCACTTTACTGTGCTTGACATTTTTCTATTCATTTACTTTGTTCACTAGTTCACACTTTTTAAAATATAAGTACATAGAGTGTCTATATGATGTTCGCATAAGAAATACTGATTGAGGCTTTAAAATATAAGTACATAGAGTGTCCATATGATATTAGCAGATGCAGTAATGATTGAGGCTTGGGATAGCTACATTGAAAAGGAAGAAAATAACAACAATTTTACTCAAGACCTTAGCAATGATTCTTGAACTGTGAATTCAATCTGAATCTAAATTATAGTTTTTATTTTCCTATAGACTATAGCTAACTTGGCATCATTGCATGCACTCTACTTAGTTTTTCTTTTCATATAGACTGTAGTTAGCTTAACATGGTTGCATGCACTCTACTTCATTTTTAGTGGATTGTTAGTGTATAGTGATTGGATCTAGGCTGAATTGAGGCATAGAAAGAAGTTGGAACTTCTTATTTGGTGTTTTTCAAAATTCAAACCCTCAAGCTCTATATCAAGATAATTTGTTAAGCTTTTTTGTTTATGTTTCTAATAATGTTGTATTAGTTTGATATTGTTATGTTAAATACAATTTCATAATAATTTTAGGTAATGCATACCTTTTTATTCTCAATAAAAATAAACAAAAACATATATAATACATAAATGATCCTAAGAAAATATAAAATAACAGAACAAAACTAAATAGAAAATGATAGACAAAAATAAATACTAGTACAACCACATAATATGTGGCTGATCAAACTAAGGAGCAATTTAATTTAAATCAGGTTACATTGTGTATTAAATCTTGTATTCTTCTTAGAAAGTCCTCATTACCTACCAAAATTGTTTTCTTTTATGTATAATGTATATCTATGGTGCCTAGATTTCAAATTGTAGCCCACCCTTTAAACTCTACAGATATAATTTTTTAGTGGTTTTAAATATGAGATATGAGATCTACACATGTTTTAATTTGAACTCTTCTTCACCTTCATCTAAACATCTACTTAGTTTACAGACCTTGTAAGTATATAATCATGTCAAAAAAATTATAAATTATAACATTATATTGTTTACATGCATTCAAAAACAAAAACATGTAGTAGGAAATTTGTTTTTCGCCTGAGCTTTCTCAAAGGACATGGAAACTACATGAATCTCCCATAGGTTTAAGGATTCCTATAGATTTAGTAAAAAAGCTCATGTCACTCATTATTCACTCAAAATGAATGAATACAATTTTCTATTCCCTAAATGTTTGAAAAGATTAAAAGTTGCCCATGTGTTGATTTAGATTGGGTAGGAGAGTTTTTAAAAGTACCTTTATTCTTTATAGAAAATCATGGCCAGACATTCCTAGCATATAGTAGTCTGTGATTTTCATATTCACCTTAAGATCCTTTATAAAAAACAACATGACAATGCGAGATAGAAGAAGTCAATATATTCAAAAATTCCATCAATGCATATTCCATGATATTATGATTCTCACCAACATCAATATATCCAGACACACATTACTTACTCTGGCTATAGCATTCAACTACTTACATTTACAAAGTTTTGATTGTCTCCTAATCCTGAAAATTCCAGAATCGTTCTCCCACTATCTATTGTGGTTACTACAGTCATACACACATACATAATAAGCTTTGAAATCACTAAAATGTCTTATAACTCTATAAAATATCTTCAAAATATCAATAATCCAATGATAATCTCAATCCGAATACAATATTACCTTACAACCAACACATGAAGTTGAGAATTGCTCTCTCCCTCTTCACTCGAATTATCTAAAGTTGAAGGCATCGTCTGCTTTGTTTTCGACTGTGAATCTCTGGATCCTTTCCTACCCATTAAATATTACTCCACAACGATGCACACACAGTGCCCTTACAAAGAAAGATATTGAGAATTATAGTTAGTGTTACCATGTATTCAGTAGATTGGTTTTAGGCGGTAATGAAAAGAAAAGCAACAAACGCGCCCACCCATCCCACAAACAATTCATGAACACATGGTGGTGAAGGAAGTAAAAACCCAAAAGATGCAGTAAAAACCATAAAAGAAGCAGTGATCACATAAAAAATGCAAGGAGTAGTTATTAAACTGGTTAGATTTGCTATTATTATGCTAATTATTCTAATCACCATTTTTGATGATGAACAAACATGTTTTGTCATGCAAGGAATTTAATGATTGAAATCACAACCCTTCATTTATTGTGATGACTAAGAATATTCTAATCATATCAAATCTTGTCCACGCAAATCACCTATGTGATAAAAGCCCATTAATTATGGCCATTGTCAATAGTGTATGCCTATCGGAGTAATAAAACTTCATTTGTTAAAAACATATTTAAAGAAAAAAACATCATAAATAAATTCACTTCAATGAGAGGAATACCCATCAAATTTATACCCTGGCTATTGTTATGGAGGTATTCTTAAACTAGTAATCTTTCTTACTTTAGTCACTAAGAAACCAAGCAGTTTCACTAGATTCTTGCATTGAACACGACTGACGAGATTTATTTACTTCATTCAGAAATTCGACATCCTTGACTTTCAGCCTATTTTTTGCGGCTTCACTGCAACCTCTCTGCCATCTGATCAATAAACATGGCACGTCAAAAATATTTCTATGATTTCTAAATAAGAATGGGCTCTACTTTAAAATAAATTAAATTGGATGTAACACTAAATGCTCACTTTAAAGATGGATCCAAAACCACCTGAGCCAAGCTTTTTCTCTGTGTTAAAATTAGATGTAGCCTCTCTCAAAATATCGTATTTGAAAATAAGCTTCGAATTTTCTAGACTAATTGAGAAGCTAATTTCTCCTTCGAATTCGCAAGATTATATGGATTAATTTATTTTTACTTTTTTGTTGGTTAACTAATCCTCATTTGGTTGTTAACTAATAAAACTACAATTATAACTTAAGGGAACCGACAAGTTATCAATAGATTCTTCATCGTTGATTATACATACATCAAGGAACTAATAGGAGAGGGTTAAATGTCATGCTTCCATGAATTCCATGCTTTTGTATTGCAGAGACAAATCAAAACCATACTTTTAACCATAGTTACCAAATTTGTCTCAGATCTGAAGCGCGCAGACAGATTCTGTGCAACGTAGTGACAAATATTATGTGCCACAAATTTTGTGACTGAACTTTTCAGGACTTACCGCGCAGTGCACAGACTACATGATTTACTGCGCATTGTGATGAAACACTTAATGAATAATTTTGTGACACAGAAACAACATAGTGCTACACTTGGCATATAAACTCATAAATACAACAAAACTTGTCAAAAACACAAAATACTTGATATTAATAACTTCAACATTGTGCGCTAATACATAATACGATAATTGTGACAAGCTTCATCTCTAGCAACTTCACCTGACTTTACAAACATATAGCTTGTGCTCTCAAACTTCTTCGACTACCTTCAGTTGATGTTGCTCCTTTGTTTTGTGTCTATTCCATCTACATCTTTTTTTTGGACTACTTACAGACTCTGACATATATAGAAAAGATCGATACTTCCTGTAGAAGTAAAAACTGACTCAACAATTAATACAACAATAAATTCGGCTAACTTCTATCTACTTAACTGGACTCAAGAAAGATAAAATCGGCTTCATTAAATAACTCCCTTGCTTGGGGCTGACAAAACTGAGTTTGAGTAAACTTGTGAATTTGTATTTGCAGAATGACTGACAAATCGACAAAGTCGTCAATCTCACTGACTTGTAATTATTATTGCCAACACTCCCCCTTAATTATAAGTAGGTGGGATTACAAAAATTTACATCAAAAGTTAAATTGACATATACTGTCACACATTTGTTACTATGCAGACTCCCAAACTATTGTGTAGATGTTGAAATGCATCTTTTGCTGAAACTTTTGTAAAAATATTCGTGACTTGTTCTTTTGACCTGCAAAATTCTAAATAGATCTCTTTGTTATTCACTAATTCTTTGATAAAATGATACCCTGTATCAATATGCTTGGTTTTCTTGTGAAACATGTGATTCTTTGATAACATTATGACTGAATTGTTGTCACAAAATATTGTAGTTGGTTCATGTTGTTCATGTAGCAAATATTTTAATGTTCGTATCATCCAAACGACTTCACAAGTTGCACTTGTAACTGCAACGTACTCTACTTATGCTGAAGAAAGAGTCACTATGGGTTGCTTCCTTGATGCCCATGATACTATACCTCTTACAAAATGAAATGTGTACCTAGAGGTACTTTTCCTATAATCTATGCTACCTCCACAATCACTATCAGTGTATCCAATAAGTTTGAAATCTTCTGAAGTAGAATACATAATGCCAAAATATTTTGTTCCATTTACATATCTGAGAATTATTTTCCCTTCCTTCCAATGGGATTATTTTGGAGTTTCCATGAACCTTGAAATCAGGCTCACTCCATACATAATATCAGTACTTGTCACTGTTAAATACATAAGATTCCCTACCATTCTTTTAAATAGTGTGGGATCCAATTTAGATCCTTCATTTTCCTTGCTTAACTTCAATCCTGTTATGACAGGTGTTGGGGATGCTTTGGAATTTATCATATTGAATCTTTTCAAAATTTCATGTGCATACTTAGAATGTGAGATCAATATACCAACTCTGGACTAGTGAACTTCAATACCCAGAAAATATCTCATAAACCCCAAATCAGTCATTTCAAATTCATCCTTCATGACTGACTTAAATTCTTCTATGACAAAATCGCCTGTAAAAATCAAATCATCTACATATAAGAAAACAGTTAACATGTTACCTTGTTGATTTTCTTCGATGTACAATGTTGGCTCAAATTCACTTCTTTGAAATCCATTTTGTGTGAGGTATGAATCTATGCGGCTGTACTAGGCTCTGGGAGCTTGCTTTAATCCATAAAGTGTTTTCTTTAATCTATACACTTTGTTCTCTTGTCCTAGAACCTCATAGCCTTGTGGTTGTTCCACATACACTTCTTCTTCTAAATGTCCATTCAAAAATGATGACTTTACATCCATTTGAGAAACTGACCATCTGTTTTATGTAGGAATGAATAACATAGTTATGACTATGTCCATGCACGCAACTGGTGCAAATGTTTCATTGAAATCAATTCTAGGTTGTTGTGTAAAACTGCTTGCAGCTGACCTTGCCTTATGCTTCTACACATTTCCATTTGCATCTTGTTTGGTTTTGTAAATCCACTTGACACTTATCACATCTTTGTCTTTGTTAGAAAAAAATAGGCATGCTCATTTCACCATAGACAATATATCAATATTGTCACCCAACCATAGGTACAAAGGCCACCCCCGAGCACCTTAACCTTGATAGATAAAATATTTCTGGAAGCAATCCAATATCCAACCAAGGTAGTGCACCTTTGTCCAAGGTTAGCACACCAAGCAAGAATAACCAAAGACCAAGCAGAAAGTAAAAACCATAACCAAGAGAAAGTCCAAACCAAAACCAAAATGCCAATGGCAGTAGCTTCAATTGCACTCTCTCTCCAAACTTTCACACCACGGGTATTATGCAGTTGTGAGTGTGTGAGTAAAAAATGATCTCTAGCGCCATTTATTTATACTGCTCTATCTCACTTGATTGGGTCGACTTCTCTTTCTAGAGGCTACTAACTCAATATTAAATATTTTCTTGAGCCATCTTGTCTCCTAGGGTTATTATCCAACATTTTAGGGTTTTTCTTGCTTCCCTGAATATTCTAGTCTCGTCAAAGGTTACACGTGAAGGTTAAAACCTCTCATAGCTACCACAATATAAACACTCCCTCCTATTTAGGGAGGTATTAAAGGCGATGGTATTGAGCACAAATAGACCATTCAACTGGTAGCATCATCGTAGCCACACAGGTTGTCTCATGATCACGTAGATCAACTCACGAGCAACATCATCACTATCAGTATCATCTGATAGCATCAACTACATCATCTATCAAATCCATACTCCATATGAGTAATCATGCATGATGTTGAATAAGTCACTCACTCTACAGAGTCATACAAGAACCATTCTTCTAATCCAGACATATTTCCTAGAAGAATAATTGTTCCAACAAATGTTGGAAGCCACGCCATGCGATACAAGGACTATTCTTCTAATCTAGACATACGTCTTAGAAGAATGACTATATTGGACCATTTTCCACAAGGAAAATGTCTATCCAATAGTAATTTGTCTTGCCTAGACCAATCCCCACCTCGAGAATGTCTATTCATCAACATATTGACTATCCATCTAGATGGAAATCATCCCCAACACTAGTGATATTCTCCATGGAAATCGGAACAATGCCATCCAATAGAATGCAACTGTGTATATCCATGTTATCAAACTAATCGGTAAGTTCATACACAAAGATATCTCCCTAAATTCCACAAGAAGATAGAATAAAACAAGATAGAATACACACTTCACCTTAAACGTCATTTCCATATAAGCTAGTTTGGAGAGGTACAAGTGACATACCTTTTAAACGACGTTTGATTCCCGCTAGTGTCGTCCGTGTAGATCCTTCTTTAAGTTTGCGAGATGGTGAACATGTTTTAAGAAGCACAAACCAACAAAGAGAGAGAGAAGAAAGATGTATAAATTCCAATAAACTCTATGTATAAGATCAAGGAGTTATACAATAAAAGTTAAGACACCTTTATAGTGAAGAAATGTATTGTTGCATTATATTAAATGGAAAGTGGAGAATACAACCCATGCCTTAATGTTGCAAGGTACCCTTTCAATGGCTCTTTGTGCCAACACACACACTTTCTCTTGAATGATTTTGAAGCAGAAGATCCACAATCTGACTTAGAGAACTAAAGCAAAGCTCTCAAGTATAATATGTAGTAGAACTCTCCATGCATATGCAAGCCCTTGAAAACCTTAGCATATTCAACCTTAGCGTTTTCCATGAGAGATCCCTCTTTATATAGTGTGAAAGAGAGATGGATGAGGATATTGGGATGATCCCACTAAATAAGAGAAGCGAGTAAGATCCAAACCGATCGGAGGCCACCTCATCTTATAGAAGATTCCCTTCTAGAACATTCATGAATTTTGACTTTTCCTTTGCTTAAGCATCATTGCACCTTATGCGCAAGCAGCATGCGATGACGTCACAATCCAGTTTTAGTGTAGAGTTTGATGATCAGGCATCATCACAGCCCATGGATATAGCAGGGTACAATGACCTTCCTTGTTAAGTTTTTGAAAGAGGAAAAGCAAACCACTTTCCTCATGGAGAAAGTCTCTTTTAATATTTTCAGGGAACATGAACACATGTTATCAGTTGATCACTGAGGTGACCAAAATAATGTGTAACAGAATTCCCCCCAAAGTATGAAGCTGGAACTTGTGACAGCTAAAATACTTTGTACAATGTGTGTCTTGAAAATAAGGAGCACATCGATCGCGAACCTGCAAACAATCAAGCATCTGCATAATAATATACCATCTTCTGATGTAGGCATTCCCATGCTCAGACTACAAGTGACTCTAATCATAAGTGTCAAGTGAGTCATGGACACTAAATATCCACTGTGGATCCATGTCATCATGATTCGACATAGCCACCAGGAATACACTATGGATCCATGCTCTAAAACAATTTCAAATTCGGACATAGCCGCGAGACATACACAATGGATCTATTTGTTAGTACAAACTAATGAATACTCTATCGCAACCTGGACTAAGATGATGAGATCCATGGTCTTTATTTCCATCGTCTCTAATAACGAATCTAGCCATGTGATTACAGGTGTCAAAGTCGAACATGGTAGAAACCACTTGATTACCAATCATTAATGAAAACTGTTAACAAGTGCAAGGGAAATCACCATTGATTCCAATGAATCCCAAGGTAATCTAGTACAATCCAACAAATGTGAATAAATGAGTTGAAGTCGAACACTCGATGGAATCTTCCAATCAGGGGTCAATAATGTGAACCCATTGTTGAAAGAGAAGAAACCTTTCATTGAGGCATGCAGTCTCTAAGGTACTAAATAATTTCTAAATATTGTTCTTGGATAATGAGTTGAAGTCGATAGGAAAAGACTTGTCATAGGAGGGTCTTGATGTATCCCCCATCAATGACACGCAATATGCAACAAATTTGAATTAGATCAGTGTATGAAGTGATTCGGAACTGACTCGTGGAAGGCCGACATGGTAGAAAATTTATAACTGCAAATGGTCGACTCGATATAAGGCTTGTTTAGGCTGGACTTCTCTTGAACATATGAATGACACGATAGTTGTCTTGCAACATTGACTCAAAGAGGACCCAATATATGAATTTTTGGATGGTCAAATGAGAGACAAATGGATTTCCCAACCCGGATACAATGATGAAGGGGGGTGTCATGTTCAAGAGCAACTATTACTACCACTAACACAAATACAGAGACACATTTCTTACCCAATTTCCCCCCACCATTTCTGGCGAGTACCTCCTTATTTTTACCCAAGATTGAGGAGGATAACATATGCTTGTAAATGTAAGCTCATCCTTTGGATGAGTCCCTCTGAGTATGTTTAACGAACCCTAAGAAGAAGTGGTTTGATCCCATATGGGTCTTTCGATGTTTGTTTAATGAGTCCAAAGAAAGAAAACTCAAGGGTTTTTCACTTTTAGAGAGTCTAAAAAACACTTAAAGAGAACTCCATAAGATCATTTTTCATAAATTAGTCTGACGAGACTGAAAAAGGGATAACCTACCACTCATTAGACGTTTTCTTCAAATCCTTTTATGAGCGTGAAAAGAACAAGGTTGCTCGGCCATCTTTTCATGTTTAAGGAGCTTGAAAAGAGATAAAAGGATATTCCATATGTTTCATTTTTCGTATTACTAATGTGAGTTCGAAAAAATGAAAAAATATGACTTGATTACATTCTCATGGTTTCGCGAGCATGAGAAAGAATTAAGACTATGCTCGGAGTTTTTCCTAAAAAACCCTAAAAGCATATGTACATAAGAAAATATGCAAAAAAAAATCCAAGAAGGTGGACCCCTATTCAAACGTCTCGTCCCTAGACCTTTTAATCTACAAAAGTCAACACTTTGCCAAGTTGGTTAGACTTTAGGGAATGAATAAAATATAAAAATAATATATTTTTGCAATAAAAAGTGGTAAAAACAATAAAATAGGCCCAAAACACCATTTTACCATTTCATTTGCAAATTTACCCAAATAGTGCTCCAAAAACATTTTTTCTCCCCAAATTTCAACTGTCAATTGCAGAGCATGTGGTGGATCATTTTGTGAACCGTCTCCATCAAATAGGTAATCTTGTTCTTCTTCATCTTTTCATGGTTTTAAAATTTGTTTTCATTGGTCAAATTTGGATGTTAGTTTAATTTTTTGGGTCTACATGTGCATTGAGATAGTCCCAAGTCCACTATATTGTGAACTACGATGATCTTGCATCATTGCAAGAGACACCATAGGCAAGGTGTGATGACGTCGCTCTGCGTGAAAGTGCAGCCCTATGACGACCACAATAAAAAAATTGAAAATATAAACTTAAATAGCAAAACCCCCGAGAATGAATTTTTTTATGTTTCTAATTTCTTTTAATGTTCTTTGGCAGGATTTCCTTGGTAAAGATGCTTGAGTGGCATGAGCGAGATAATGAGGAAGAGGATTATTTTTCTGGGAATGATCTGGGGACAGTTATGGCTCTAAGGAAATATGGGTTACTCAAGTTTTTCAGGATTCAGGGCATGAGAGCCCAGTTGAGGCTGCTAGAGTATTTGGTTCACATGTGGGATGTGAACGAACAATCTTTTTGCATGGGTGTTCATAAACTCACAATAGATATAGAGGATATCTATTTTATGACAATGTTGTCTCATCATGGTTCCCAGGTATCACCCACAGGCAACAGGGGTGGGGGTGAACCTATGGATTACTATGTTCACCACCATTGTGTGCCAGGAACCAAAAAACACTGTGGCAAGGCAACTATCAGAGATGTCCGGGATTTACCATTGCAGACCATTCTTTACACCATTACCTGCATGGCAGGGAGTGCATCTCCCCATATGGATTTTCAAAGTAATTTTCAGTATGCGATAGAGTGCATGGAACCCAAGGTCTTCAACTAGTGTGAGGGTGTCCTAAAAAGCATGAAAACACAACTCACAAAGTGCCAAAACGATCGGTTGAAACAATTTGTATACGGGTCCATTTTGGTGTCCTTCTTTTCGAAGAGAGTTTATGTCCTACGTCTACAGGTGGAGTGGGGTATACCCACTCCACAGGATCCACGAATGAAGATGTGGGTGGGTCTAATGGCTCGGCATGGTGTTGTCCCCATCGTCAAGTATGACAATATTTTCTTCCAATGGCTGAGGAATCACATACACCAAATCAGTGTGAGGTCCAATAAGTATTCCAGTATAATCTCCATCAACAATATCTCTCGATGAATTTATTTGGAGAAAATCTAGATCTTGTACAACACTCAATAACAGATTTACGGGAAGTATTGATTCCTCCAATGGAGTAGAACTTCCAATATCAGAGGCTATGTCATTGTTGACTTCTCCTTCAGGAGAATCCTTTGGTGAGTTAGGAAGTAAAGGAACGTAATCTTCTGTATCTTTCGGAGGTAACCCTTGCATCCTATGTGAACAACGAGGGCCAATGTTGGCTGCACCAAATACAGAACGAACTAAATCTATGGCCAACTAGAGAAACAAACAATACTCACTAATGAAATATAGAAATGAAACATGCAAATAAACCTTCCTATTTCGAAGTCACTAGTTGGTAAAGAAATCCAACATCACGAAATAAAGACAAGAAGGGGTTGGGATAAAGCGGGTGGAAAAGTTATGTTGACGACTTTCTTAACGGACTTACACCCTGGTGCAAGCTCCCACACATAGTCACCTCATGTAAATACTCTAAAGAGATAGGCCACTAAGGTTACTAATTATGACAATGATGCCTGGGGAAATAGTCGATAGTCTGATCCACATGCAAAGGTAGGGTATCTAAGCCCGAGATCAACTTGAGAAGGTACCCATGATAATTTCTTCTCAAGTGACCCCCAATAATACACTCAATCTCTACACTAAGACCAACAAAGCGAGGTGAGTAACTCTGTCAGTCCTAATGTGACCTCATGATTGACCCTTGTGTTAGAAGGGCTTACCAAGATGAAATGTAGCAAGTGGATTTGAACTCTTCCTATCACAAGATACCATTGTGTGTTATGATTCTTTGGAGAGTGTGCATTACAACATATTCCAAAGTGTTATCCTAGCTAATGTTGGTGTAAAGAAGTTCTATAAAATAAAAGTTGCTAATAAATTTTAAAATTGTGATGTGTTTTAAAGGTTGTTGCTTACTCAAAAGGGAAACGAAAATGAAACTGATGATGTATTTGAACTTGATCCAATAAAATGCAAGAAGAGATTATATGCAATCGTTTAATTCGATGAAATATAATTACATTAGGGAGAAGGTGTCTCTTTTTGGAATACAAAAGCTATGAAACACAATTTCTCAATTTTTGAATGAAAAAGATTCCAAATAATTAAAAACTACTAAATTTTCCAATTTTCCGCTTTTTACAAATATTTGAATGTAACAATTTTCTTGTAAAGACTACTAAAAAGAATAATGACTTCAGTTCTTTCTTTCTCAAATTGGATCAAATATGTAATGAAGAAAAGAAAACATAATCTAATAAAACTATCACATTATCAACACTATTCCCAAATCAAACTCACAACGTAGACAAAAACGAAACATGATAAGAAAACATTTTGTCAAATACCAAAAAAAATTGTCTCTCAATCAATTAACAATAAAAAAAGTAAAAACAATCCAAAAATCCAAATAAATCAAGGACTCCTTGTCAAACAAACACTCAGGACCAAGATCTCGAGATTATATCCTTGTGACAAGAAACAAAAGCAAAACTTGCAAAGTTTACAAAGAAGACTTTCAATTTCCGAAAATCAATCAAATGTAGGTTTCAAAGTTATAAATCAATCATTCACTAGTGTCAGAAGTTCATCCCAGGTAGTAGATGCAAAATTGGGTAGAGAAAAGAAAAATGGCTATCACTGAACAATTCCTACAAGAATCTTCACAGGTTGCAGAGGAGCATGGTGCGATGATCTAGGATCATCACAGGCTATCGATAAGTTACAATGTGATTTCGTTGCACTGGTCTTCACCAGTAGAGTGCAACGTCTAAGGATCGTCATGGTCTGTCAATAGGGTATAGTCTGACGATCTCTAAAAATAAAGAAAAATGGGAAGAAAGATAAAATTTCTCACTGAACCTTCAGACCCAGGGAGTCAAGATGGATCACCCACAGACTCAGAGAATGAAATTAACCAAAAGAAGGAAGGCTAAAAGCAAATAAGAGGCAAAAAACAAAAAAAAAAAATTGTATCCCCAATATGGTTGCCAATTTTGTTATCGAACTAATCGGTAAGTACAGACACAAACAGATCTCCCTAACTTCCACAGGAAGCTATAAGAAAACAAGACAGAATACACACTTCACATTAAACTTCATTGTCATATAAACTAGTTTAGAGAGGTAAAAGTGACATACCTTTCAAATGATGCTTGATCCTCAGTAGTGTCATCCTTGTATCTCCTTCTTTTAGTTTGTGAGATGGTGAACCTGTTTTAAGAAGCAAAAACCAACAAAGAGAGAGAGAACAAAGATATATATATTCCAATGAATTCTATGTATAATATCAAGGAGTTATACAATAAAAGTTAAGACACATTTATAGGGAAGAAATGTATTGTTGCACTATATTAAATGGAAAGTGGAGAATACAACCCATGCCTTGATGTTGCAAGGTCCCCTTTCAATGGCTCTTTCCTACAACACACACACTTTTGCTCCAATGCTTTTGATGAAGAAGATCCACAATCTAGCTTAGAGAACTAAAGCAAAGCTCTTAAGCATAATCTAGAGAAGAACTCTTCATGTATATGCAAGCCCTTGCAAACCTTAGCCTTTTCCATGAGAGATCCCTCTTTATATAGTGTGAAAGAGAGATGGATGATGATATTGGGATGATCCCACTAAATCAGAGAAGCAAGTAAAATCCAAACCGATCGGAGGCCACCTCATCTTCTAGAAGATTCCCTTCTAGAACATTATTGAATTTTGACTTTTCCTTTTCTTAAGTATCGTCGCACCCTATGCACAAGAAGCATGCGACGACGTCGAAGTCCAGTTTTAGTGCAGAGTGCGATGATCAAGCATCATCGCACCCCATGCATATAGTAGGGTGCGACGACCTTCATTGTTATAGTTTTTGAAAGAGGAAAAGAAAACCACTTTTCTCATGGAGAGAGTCTCTTTTAATATTTTTCAGAGAACATGAGAACATGTTGTCATTTTATCACTAAGGTGACCAAAATAAATGTGTAACAATCCATAGTAGTACACAACTACTACCCAGTGGTACACAACCACTCCTAGTAGCACACAACTACTAACCAGTGACACACAGTCACTACCAGTGGATCACATCCACCATAGTAGCATACAACTATTGTCCAGAGACATACAGTATCCACAACAATCATATCATCTGATATCAACAATATCATGATACAAATTGAGTCATTTGGTCCATTCTTCCACTCACATCTGTGAGATCTGGAAGAGCATCTACCCTCATAAAGTAAAACATCATCCATGGGATATCTAGACTATTCTTTCCAAGCATAGAAGAATAATTGTCCCTTATTTCTGAACCTGGACCATTCCTCCGGCACTAATCATAGTGCAACCTGGAGAGAATTAGTTTACCCTAGGGAATTCTTGTCCCTGATTATTGAACCTGGACTATTCACCTAACTAGGCCATTCCTCCAGCACTAAACATAGTGCAACCTGGATAGAATGAGTTTTCCCTAGGGAATGACTATCCGGGCCATTTCCTATGGAAATGACTATCCTGCACCAACCTCCAAAATGAACCATTCTTCGAAAATTATCACAACTTTGAAATTCAAAAGAATGATTGCCCGACAAGGTGGAACCATTCTACTTGATCACTACTCAAAGTGATTGTTAAGAAGAATGATTGTCCTAGACCAATCCCCCACACTGGCCACAATGGGAATCATCAACTATATATCAGACCATTTTCATTACAAAAATGAATGTCTGATCTGGACCATTTTCTAAACTGGAAAATGCATGTCTGTTAGAAATCTTGAACCACTTTCCAGATTGGAAAGAAACTTCCCAACCTGGACCATTTTCTGAACTAGAAAATGATTGACCATAAATCAATAACATATTAGTGCTCCCTCCCAACCTGGGAGTAATCACTTCCTTTTTCAATAAGGAATTTGTGTCCACGAGCCCCATCTTATCCCTTAAGTACGCAAACTTTTCATCTTGGACATAGGCTTTACCAAAATAGTTGTTATCTGCTCATCCATGGAGATATACTGGAGAACCACTTCTCCCCTTTGGACTTTATCATGAAGAATATAATGCTTGATATCAATTTTCTATGACCTGTCATGGAACACTGGGTTCTCTGAAAGCTTCAAATATCTCTAATCATTACAATATATCACGGTCAAATTCAACTCTTGATCAGACAATCTAGAAACCAACTTATGGAGCCACAATGATTCTGTACAAGCATCACAAGCTGCAATATACTCTGCTTCTGTAGTATTAAGCACAACATACTTTTGTTTCCTGCTAGCTCATGACATCATGGCAAAGCTCAAAATGAAACATATCCAAGTAACACTTCTTCTATCATGTGCAGTCCCTGCCCAATCTGAATCGATAAATTCATGTAGTTGTATATCATCACTCAAACGTCCCATAAGGAAAATATCTGACTGAGTATTCTCCAAATACATTAACGATCCAATAAATTGTTGACACAGAGACGGGTCTATTGGATTAGAGTCTCTCAATTTCTTCAGATCTGTTATCATGGGATTTTGCCATGGTTTTGAAATCC
Organism: Picea mariana; assembly: GCA_032191745.1. Taxonomy (NCBI): domain Eukaryota; kingdom Viridiplantae; phylum Streptophyta; class Pinopsida; order Pinales; family Pinaceae; genus Picea; species Picea mariana. The sequence goes on from JASDQU010242163.1 coordinate 19,390, forward strand.
ATCATCCCAGACTTCTGAGTAACCATTCAGATACACTTTCTCTGTCATAGGAAGTTTTCACCATGCTTCTGCTGTATATGAGATACTCTTAACCAAGTTGCTTGAATCCATATAAGGTCTTCTTCCATTTGCATACACGGGTCTCTTTTTGGTATACCTCAAAACCTTGAGATTTCTCTACATATGCTTCTTCTTCAATTACTCAGTTTGAGAATAACAGTCTTTATGTTTATCTGATGTAAAATCCAACCCATGGATACTACAAGAGATATAATATCTCAGATAGAGGTATATCTGGTTTATTGGAGCAAGCTGTTGTCATAGTCTTCTCCCTCCTTCTGGAATAACCTCTAGTTTTGAATCTCGCAATGCTTCCATTCATAAGTCTTTTTCACAATTTCTTACATATATTGTTTTTCATCACAACTTCCATTCCTTCTAATTGACTACTTCTAGTGGGTTCAAACCATGTTGCTAGTCTTATGATTCTCGGTATAATAACTAGTTGTTCTGGCTTTTATTTCTTTCTTGGAATCTTCATGTTCTTCCTCATGTTCCTCTTTAACTTTGGGGCCCATGGAGTCTTCTATAGATTCCATGCCCTTCCTTCCTAAAGATTACAACTTCTTCCTTTCATCATAGGAACATATATGTAAATGGAAAACCAAGGATACTTAAGGATTCTTTTCGAAGAAGACTTCTTCTAGAGTCAAAATGAACACATGTTGCTCATCATGGATGCTACTTTCAACGGGGAACATAAACAGATACTTTATAATCTTCACGGATTCTTCAATGGATCATATCATTTAGGATTAGCTACCTCCTAATCTTAGCTTCATGCATGAATGCATGCTCTTCTTTTGGAATTCTGCAATCATCTCCCTCCATCTAAGAGAGTCTGTGCTTCTGTCTGCATCCTTATTGCCTTCGGTAAAGTGTCACAAGTATTATTCTAATTTCCTCTTGATTGCTGATTTCTTTCTGGTTTGAATCCTTTTGAGTCTCTTCAAGTTTGATTATAATTTCGGCTTATCTGGAAGTTACTTATATAATAGATTCCTCAGGAATTTGTCACCAAGGATTGTCAATGTACTTCATCTTTTTCATGTAAATTACTTGACTTGTAGTCATCGTAATAACAATCCTTAGCTTGTTATTCTTCGATAGGTATTGTTTCACTGACCAACTTATCTTATAAGAAATAGATACACATGATATGTACAAGAACTATGTAAACATGGTATGTACAAGAACTATGTTATAGAAGAATATTGTTACCTTGACTAGAAGAAGAAGTCTGCTTCATCTCGCTTAACCTTCTTTGAGGGTTCCTTTTCTTTGGAAACTATTGCTTCGTGTGTTTCCTTCCTTTTATTTAACTCAGGACAATGGTTCCTATAGTGACCATATTTTCGACAGTTGAAGCATTGCATTTTGGACATATCCTTTTCTTGATTCGGTTTCTTCCTTAAGCTAAACTTCCTCTCATTCCTAAAATTTTTGAACTTTGTTGTGAAGGCTTGTTCATCATATTTCTTTTGGGATTTATCTTTTGCGCTAATCCTTGATTCTTCTTGTGCAAAACAAGTCCAAATCTCTTCAAATGCAGGATACTCGTTTCTTGTGTCCATGCTTGCGGCAAATGCACCCCATGTCTTGGGAAGGCCATTGAGTACAATATTTACTAGTTCCTTTTCTGAAATGGTTTCTTGAATAGCTTGTAGTTGATATATTAACTAAGAGACTCTTACAAAGTATAATGTTATGCCATTATCATCATTCATCTTCATGTCACAGAGCTCATTCTTCAGACTCATCACTTATCCAATGTTTCTGACTGAGAATAGGTTAGTTAGGGCATCGTACATCTTCTTAGATGATTCAAGATGAGAGATGTAGGGTATCAAGTGGTCTTTTACAGAGTCCACTATGAAACACATAGCATTGATGTCATTTTCCTTGAACTTCTCCATAACTGCAACATTCTAAGGTTCCTTCTCTTTTCTTTCTTCAAACTGTGGTTCCATGATCTTTCCTTTCACGATATCCAACACTTTATTCTTGGCAAGGATGAGGTCAATCCTTGTTTTCCATGCTCTGAAATTAGAATCCCCTTCTAAATTGTTTTATAACTTCATAGAGTAAGTCATGATTACTTTGGCTTGGTCAACCTTTGACTTTGACTTGGCCAACCTTTGAATTTGAGAAAAAACTCAAACTTGATGCCTGGGCTTGCTGAGAGTACCAGGAGGTGCACTATGCTAGGGCACACTAGGCTATCTAGGAATTAGGTCAAGCTATTTACTTAAGGTGCCTCAACAGTAGGGTTAGGGTTTCATTGTTGCAACAAAACTTTGACTGCACTGCAATTACAACTGCAACTAAGAAAATCATCCCAACTATCTTCCGGTGGTTAGACTGTCTGAAGATGGTGTGGGCCCATAAACTGTTAGAAAAAAATAGGTGTGCTCATTTCACCGTAGACAATATAACAATATTGTCACCCAACCATAGGCACAAATTCCACCCCCGAGCACCTTAACCTTGACAGACAGAATAATTCTGAAAAAAATCCAATAGCCAACCAAGGTAGCACAACTTTCTCCAAGGCTAGCACACCAAGAAAGAATAACCAAAGAACAAGTAGAAATTCCAAACCATAACCAAGAGAAAGTCCAAACCAAAACCAAAATTCCAGTTGCAGCAACTACAATTGCACTCTCTCTCCAAACTTGTGCACCACTGGTCTTATGTAGTTGTGAGTGTGTGAGTAAAAAATGAGCTCTAGCACCCTATATTTATACTGCTCTATATCAATTGACTAAGCCAACTTCTCTTTCTAGAGGCTAATAACTCAATATTAAATATTCTCTTGAGTCAACTTGTCTCCCAGGGTTATTATCTAACGTTTTAGGGTTTCTCTTGCTTCTCGGAATTTTCTAATCTCATCAAAGGTTACATGTGAAGGTTAATACCTCCCGCAACTACCATAATATCAAAAGTCTTAAGGTACATCTACCAACTTCCATGTTTGATTATTCTCTATGCATCTGATTTCTTCATCCATGGCTTGTGCCCATACATCATCTTTGACAACTTCTTCAAAGGTTAATGGATCATCTATTTGTGAAAACAGAG
>JASDQU010242163.1:47634-66185 GCA_032191745.1 Picea mariana
TTCAATGCCATCATCACTATGATAAATCGAAAGTCTCCCCACCTCCCCTGTGAGAGCTCTTTTTGACAGAGCATCAGCCATCTTATTATGTGATCTAGAAAAGTGTTGGTACTTGTTGTCCATGAAGAGCTTTGAGAGAGACAGAGTTTTTTCTTTCCAGCCTTCAATTTGTACCGAGTGGAGGTTGCAGAGTTTGTTGATCCAGTCGATAACAACACGAGAGTATCCAAGGACAAGAAGGTGATCAAGTGACCACAGAGAGGCAAGGGCGAGGGTAGTCCATAGTCCCATTAACTCTGCTTTTGTATTCGAGCCCTCCCCACAGTTTATGAACCAATAAGTGGTTCTCTTTAGATGAAATTTGAAGAATCCACCAGCCCCGCAACAAAGACCAGTGGAGGCCGCTTCTCCATCAAAGCATGCCAGAGTGTAACCATCAATCAAAGAGATCTCACAGATCTTGGGAGTAGTAAACTTGTAAGTGGAAGGGAGCCAATGGAAAGAGGCCCCAACTCTGTGGATTACCGCCTGGATGGATGGAGGACGGTCTTCAAAAATGGCTTTGTTCCTCTCTATCCATAACTGCCAGCAAATGTGTACAGACAAAGATGGGGGGGCTGATTTGTGTGTGATCCAGTCAGCAAAGCAAGCGGAGAAAGTGGGTCCATTCCAGACCACAGGGATGGAGAAAGAACTGCTTAAAATATGCCAAACCTCCTGCGTGAAAGTACAATGTACTAAGAGATGGTGCACATTGTCTGAAGCGAGATTGCAAAGAGGGCAAATGCCAGGACCCTCCCAACCTCTATGTCTGAGAGCCTCCCAAGAAAGTATTTTTCCTCTAGCCGCTAACCAGATGAAAAGTTTTAGCTTAAGAGGGACCTGCCATTTCCAAATAAGGTGAATCCACGAGTTGTCAACGTCTAGCCTCATCTGTTGAAGGTAGGCTTCATAAAGATTTTTAACTGTAATGGAGCCTGTAGCATCTCCCCCGGCCCAAAGCAAAATATCAGGAGTATCGGAGAGTGTGATCCTGGCTCCTTTGAGGGCTGTAGTGTAGCGGCTCCATTCTGTTGCAAGGGAACCCTCAAGGGATAGGGAGCCACTATCCAACCAGCCATCCAGAAGTGAAAAGGCGCCGGTCTGTAGATTAATTTGTGACAGGTGAGTGTAATTCAGAGCCTCCATCCGCGCGCTCAGCAATGGGGAGAAGATTGATTGTTCCCCCATTCCCAGGATCATATCACGGCCAATGCGGATATCAATTCCCGAACCTGGCTTCCATCTTAACCAGTGTAAAACAACCTGTGAAGTTGCTACCATACCTTTCCAGAGAGGTGAGGCCCAACGCTGAAGGAGAGTAGGCTTTCTGATCCAATCATGGAGGCACAGGGGGTCCAGATACTTTGCTTTGATAAGTTGACTCCAGATGTTATTGTGTGTGAGAGCTCTCCAGAAGGAGTTTGCCAGAAGGGCTGAATTGAAAGTGGAGAGAATTTTAAGCCCCCAGCCCCCTGCCTTTTGAGGCTTAGAAAGCTCTTGCCAGCTACAGAGATGAAAATGGCGCTTGTTGATTAGATCGTTCCATAAAAAATTGTAAGTGAGTCTCCGAAGGGTGTGGATAATTTTTGCTGGTAAACGCTCCAGAGACATCCAGTAAACAGCTAGTCCTTCCAGGACCGACTTGACCAGTATAAAATGACTGCCAATTGACAGCCATTTATTACACCAGAAACTGATTTTTTTTTCATAAAGTGCCACAAGCCACTGCCAGTCACATGGAGTGGAAGATCCCATCTTTAGCTAGTATCCAAGATAGGTAAAACCTTCACTAAGACTGATGAAAGGAAGGGGGATGATGTCCTTTAGTTGCTGAAGTTCTGTATCTGTAATGCCCCAAAAATGTACTGTTGATTTTGTATAATTTAGGGACAGCCCCGAGGCAAGACTAAAGAGTTGTAAAGTATCTTTTAGGACCAGCCATTCCCCCAGGTCTGCGCTCAAGAGAATGAGAACATCGTCACAAAACATAAGGTGGATTAAATTAATGCAGGTTGTAAACTTTAGGCCGGTGAGAAGATGTTCTTCGATTCTTTTGGAAAGTAGGAGGCTGAGAGCTTCCATGATGAGGATAGAAAGATAGGGGGAAAGAGGGCACCCCTGTCGGAGGCCCCTTGCACTCTTGAAAAAGATAGAAGGCTCACCGTTGATTAATACAACAAAATTGGCATTTGAAACACATGAGAGTATCCAATGAATGAATTTTTCACCAAAACCCAGAGAGAAGAGAATTAATCTAAGAAATTCCTAGTCGATATTATCGAAGGCTTTTTTGATATCAAGCTTCAAAACGAGCGCTTTTAACTTATTATGCTGTATGCTATGTATGCACTCGTGTGCAGTAGCAACTGCATCTTGGATTCTTCGACCATTTAAAAAGCCCAGCTGCTTAGCTGAGATACATCTATGTAAAAAAGGCTTAATTCTGTTAGAGATTACTTTGGATATAATCTTGTAAACAAGATTACAGAGTGATATTGGCCGGTAATCATTGAAGTCTAGTGGGTGTAGTTTTTTTGGGATTAAAACCAAAAAGGTGGAGTTGAGACTCCCAATGACCTTACCTCTGATGCGTGTATCTTCAACCATTTGGAGTAGATCCTCGCCCACCAGTTCGAAGAAGTGAAGAAAAAATTCTGACGTCCAGCCGTCAGGCCCAGGGCTCCTTTCCTTCTTGAATTTTTGTAGAATGTCTTTAATCTCCGGGAATGAAACTGGTGCGTAGATGGTGTTAGCTTCCTCTTCAGAAACAATCGATGGAAATAAACTGGCTGTGTAGGTTTTTTTCGGAAGATTGTGGCTGTTCTGTGCATTATAAAGTTGTTTGAAAAAATCGACTGCTTCTGACTTTAATGCCTCCTGTCCATGTATGGTATCCAACCCGTCTCTATTAATGGACCAAATACATTTTTTAAGTCTATTGAAACTTGTAACATTGTGAAAAAACTTTGAGTTGGTATCGCCGCTTTTAAGCCAAGTGGCTCTGCTCCGGAGCCTCCAAGCGTCTTCCTGAGAGCAAAGTATAGAGTTTCTATCAGCCTCGAGCGATTTCAGTCTATCAGCCTCCTCTGTAGTTAGAGACGCAGTAGACGAAAATTTGATAGCTTGAATGATCTCACTTTCCAGCGAGACAAGACGGGCCTGTTCATTTTTTTTCTTAGCATGATACCACGATCTGGTGGTGTCCTTCAAAGCTTTTAATTTCCATACAAGTCGCCGCTGTGCATTATCTTCTGTGAGAAAATAGGGGTCGCTCCAAACTTTAGCAACCAGATCATTGAAGTCCGACTCTTTTGTCCAATTATGGTTGAACTTGTAAGGTGACGAGCAAATCCTGTCTGGGGGTCTCAGCTGTAATAAAATGGGAGCGTGGTCCGAGATGAAAGGGTGTTCAACCCACGAGGACAGTAAAACAGTGGAGGAAAAGTATTCATCGGCAAAAAGGAACCTATCGAGCCTTCTAGAAATGGCGGCTGGCCCCGATCTGCCATTCCTCCAGGTGGGAACAAGCTGATCAGGTAAGATATCAGTCAGTTTGTTGGAGTCAAAAACATACCTGTAAAAGTCTTCGGTGGCCCCCGGTACAAAGATGCCTCCCCAGTTCTCGTTGGCTGATAAGATAATGTTGAGGTCTCCACCAATAACAAGATAGGGGATGGAGAGAATACCACTGTCAGCGAGATGTGACCAGAATCGCTTTCGGTCTGTGCATGGGCCGTATAAGTTAAGAAGAGAAATCTCTCATGAAGAAGCTAGACAACAACCCATACAAAGAATACCACCTGCAGTCAATGAGGGTCTTAGATCAAAAACACTTGGCTCCCAAGCCACTAGTAAACCCCCGGAGTTACCAGTGGAGCTAACGGCCACAGTAAACCAGGTTGGACGAAAAAGATACATAAAATCCCTGGATTTTTGTGCATCCGAAAGCGTTTCTTGAAGGAAAATTATATCTGGCTTTGTTCGCTCCAGAAGTCTTCTGAAAGAGGCAGCCTTGAGAGTGCCTCCAGTCCCTCGAATATTCAGGGATAGCACTATCATTACTTAGTACGAGCTAAGGCCTTGTGTGCTCTAAGGGCCTTTCCATCTTGAATCTGTAGGTCAGAACCGGGATGAACGGAGTTCTGTCTCTCCTTTTGTTTCCTGGAGCTTCTCGTCTGGAGCGGCGAGAGATCCGTGCCAATGCCTCTCGACCAAGGTAGTGAATTAGTAACTTTGACATGTCCCAAGGAGGAAGAGCTCCCAGCCTCAATCCCTGGACTGATGAGTTCTTTGCCCCTATAAATAGCCAGTTGTGGGTCAATGCTTGGTATAAAAGAGGGCGAGGTCGATGAGGCCAAAGCATCTAGAAGAGTAGGATCCACGTCTTCCGACTGTGCAAAGCCTGGGGGCTCCGAGGATATGACTTCGGTCTCAATAGAGGGAGGAGAAATAGGTATCGTAGGCGATGAAGGGATCAGGGGAGAGGCGACTGTTGTCTGCGGAAGGATGTCAGGAGTATTAAGAGTCACATTGTCCCGGGATCTAGTCGGGTCTGTGGCTCTACTAGAAAGCCAAGGAAAGCTTTGAAAGGTGGAATTTTCTGCCTCTGACAAAGTAGAGAAAAAGGTAGGGCAGACTCGGCTAACTAAGTGTAGAGGTGAATCGGCTGGAGGAGTAACAGGACGAGAGGGGGACACCTCCAGAAAGTCAAGGGAGGGGTCAGAATCCATGTAGTCTGGCGGACTAAGGAGGAGATCACTCTCTTCAGAGCATTCCAGTGAAGAATTACCTGGACAAGAGCGACGAAGATGTCCCGTCGCACGACAGATGTTGCAGCGGAAAGGGATCCCGAGGTAGTCCAGGGGCTGTAAAATCTTCTGACCTCTCCAAGAGATCTTCAAGGTTTCTGGCAAACCTGTTGATGTGTCCAACTCCACCAGGATTTTCCCCATTTTTCTGGAGGTACTGGCCAGTAAATTAGTGTCGAGTGCTATAAAATTTCCGAGTGAGTCCCCAATCGCCCTGAGAGCCTCTTCATTCCAGAGGTATAGGGGGAGGCCCGGAAGTAAAACCCAGAGATGTCTAAGATGAAAATATTCAGTGTCCAGGTTAAAAGCCAGCCTCCAGCGCTTTTATAATATCGAGTAATTTTTTCTTGGAAACAAAAAGTATATAATCATGTCAAAAAATTATAAATTATAATATTATATTGTTTACATGCATTCAAAAAAAAAAACATGTAGTAGGAAATTTGTTTTTCGCCTGCGCTTTCTCAAAGGACATGGAAACTACATGAATTGCCCATAGGTTTGAGGATTCCTATAGATTTAGTAAAAAAACTCTTGTCACTCATTATTCACTCAAAATGAATGAATACAATTTTCTATTCCCTAAATGTTTGAAAAGATTAAAAGTTGCCCATGTGTTGATTTAGAATGTGTTGATTTAGACTGGGTAGGAGAGTTTTTAAAAGTACCTTTATTCTTTATAGAAAATCATGGCTAGACATTCCTAGCATATAGTAGTCTGTGATTATCATATTCACCTTAAGGTCCTTTATAAAAAACAACATGACAATGTGAGAGAGAAGAAGTCGATATATTCAAAAATTCCATGAATGTATATTCCGTGATATTATGATTCTCACCAACATCAATATATCCAGACACAAATTACTTACTCTGGCTATTGCGTTCAACTACTTACATTTACAAAGTTTTGATTGTCTCCTAATCTTGAAAATTCTAGAATCATTCTCCCACTATCTATTGTGGTCACTACACTCATACACACATACATAATAAGCTTTGAAATCACTAAAATGTCTTATAACTCTATAAAATATCCTCAAAATAACAATAATCCAATGATAATCTCAATCCGAATACAATATTACCTTACAACCAACACATGAAGTTGAGAATTGCTCTCTCCCTCTTCACTCGAATTATCTAAAGTTGAAGGCATTGTCTGCTTTGTTTTCGACTGTGAATCTCTGGATCCTTTCCTACCCATTAAATATTACTCCACAACGATGCACACACAATGCCCTTACAAAGAAAGATATTGAGAATTATAGTTAGTGTTACCACGTATTCAGTAGATTGGTTTTAGGCGGTAATGAAAAGAAAAGCAACAAACGCGCCCACCCATCCCACAAACAATTCATGAACACATGGTGGTGAAGGAAGTAAAAACCCGAAAGATGCAGTTAAAACCATAAAAGAAGTAGTGATCACATAAAAAATGCAAGGAGTAGTTATTAAACTGGTTAGATCCGCTATTATTATGCTAATTATTTTAATCACCATTTTTGATGATGAACAAACATGTTTTGTCATGCAAGGAATTTAATGATTGAAATCACAACCCTTCATTTATTGTGATGACTAAGAATATTCTAAGCATATCAAATCTTGTCCATACAAATCACCTATGTGATAAATGCCCATTAATTATGGCCATTGTCAATAGTGTATGCCTATCGGAGTAATAAAACTTCATTTGTTAAAAACACATTTAAAGAAAAAAACATCATAAATAAACTCACTTCAATGAGAGGAATACCCATCAAATTTATACCTTGGCTATTGTTATGGAGGTATTCTTAAACTAGTAATCTTTCTTACTTTAGTCACTAAGCAACCAAGCAGTTTCACTAGATTCTTGCGTTGAACACGACTGATGAGATTTATTTACTTCATTCAGAAATTCGACATCCTTGACTTTCAACCTATTTTTCGTGGCTTCACTGCAACCTCTCTGCCATCTAATCAATAAACATGGCACGTCAAAAATATTTCTATGATTTCTAAATAAGAATGGGATCTACTTTAAAATAAATTAAATTGGATGTAACACTAAACGCTCACTTTAAAGATGGATCCAAAACCACCTGAGCCAAGCTTTTTCTCTATGTTAAAATTAGATGTAGCCTCTCTCAAAATATCGTATTTGAAAATAAGCTTTGAATTTTCTAGACTAATCGAGAAGCTAATTTCTCCTTCGAATTCGCAAGATTCTATGGATTGAGTTATTTTTACTTTTTTGTTGGTTAACTAATCCTCATTTGGTTGTTAACTAATAAAACTACAATTATAACTTAAGGGAACCGACAAGTTATCAATAGATTCTTCATCGTTGATTATACATACATCAAGGAACTAATAGGAGAGGGTTAAATGTCATGCTTCCATGAATTCCATGCTTTTGTATTGCAGAGACAAATCAAAACCATACTTTTAACCATAGTTACCAAATTCGTCTCGGATCTGAAGCGCGCAGATAGATTCTGTGCAACGTAGTGACAAATATTGTGCGCCACAAATTTTGTGACTGAACTTTTCAGGACTTACCGCATAATGCACATACTACATGATTTACTGCGCATTGTGATGAAACACTTAATGAATAATTTTGTGACACAGAAACAACATAGTGCTACACTTGGCATATAAACTCATATATACAACAAAACTTGTCAAAAACACAAAATACTTGATATTAATAACTTCGAAATTGTGCGCTAATACATAATACGATAATTGTGACAAGCTTCATCTCCAACAACTTCACCTGACTTTACAAACACATAGCTTGTGCTCTCAAACTTCTTCGACTACCTTCAGTTGATGTTGCTCCTTTGTTTTGTGTCTATTCCATCTAGATCTTTTTTTTGGACTACTTACAGACTCTGGAAAACATAGAAAAGACTGATACTTCCCATAGAAGTAAAAACTAACTCAACAATTAATACAACAATAAATTCGACTAACTTCTATCTACTTAACTGGACTCAAGAAAGATAAAATCGACTTCATTAAATAACTCCCTTGCTTGCGACTGACAAAACTGAGTTTGAGTAAACTTGTGAATTTGTATTTGCAGAATGACTGACAAATCGACAGAGTCGTCAATCTCACTGACTTGTAATTACTATTGCCAACACTCCCTCTTAATTATAAGTAGGTGGGATTACAAAAATTTACATCAAAAGTTAAATTGAAATATACTGTCACACATTTGTTACTATGCAGACTCCCAAACTATTCTGCAGATGTTGAATTGCATCTCTTGCTAAAACTTTTGTAAAAATATCCGTGACTTGTTCTTTTGACCTGCAAAATTCTAAACAGATCTCTTTGTTATTCACTAATTCTTTGATAAAATGATACCTTGTATCAATATGCTTGGTTTTCTTGTGAAACATGTGATTCTTTGATAACATTATGACTGAATTGTTGTCACAAAATATTGTAGTTGGTTCATGTTGTTCATGTAGAAAATATTTTAATGTTCTTATCATCCAAACGACTTCACAAGTTGTGCTTGTAACTGCGACGTACTATACTTATGATGAAGAAATAGTCACTATGGGTTGCTTCCTTGATGACCATGATACTATACCTCTTACAAAATGAAATGTGTACCCAGAGGTACTTTTCCTATCATCTATGCTGCCTCCACAATCACTATCAGTGTATCCAATAAGTTTGAAATCTTCTGAAGTAGAATACATAATGCCAAAATATTTTGTTCCATTTACATATCTGAGAATTATTTCCCCTTCCTTCCAATGGGATTATTTTGGAGTTTCCATGAACCTTGAAATCAGGCTCACTCCATACATAATATCAGTACTTGTCACTGTTAAATACTTAAGATTCCCTACCATTCTTTTAAACAGTGTGGGATCCACTTTAGATCCTTCATTTTCCTTGCTTAACTTCAATCCTGTTATGACAGGTGTTGGGGATGCTTTGGAATATATCATATTGAATCTCTTCAAAATTTCATGTGCATAATTAGAATGTGAGATCAATATACCAAATTTGGACCAGTGAACTTCAATACCCAGAAAATATCTCATAAACCCCAAATCAGTCATTTCAAATTCATCCTTCATGACTGACTTAAATTCTTCTATGACAAAATCGCCTGTAAAAATCAAATCATCTACATATAAGAAAACAGTTAACATGTTACCTTGTTGATTTTCTTCGATGTACAATGTTGGCTCAAATTCACTTCTTTGAAATCCATTTTGTGTGAGGTATGAATCTATGCGGCTGTACTAGGCTCTGGGAGCTTGCTTTAATCCATAAAGTGTTTTCTTTAATCTATACACTTTGTTCTCTTGTCCTGGAACCTCATAGCCTTGTGGTTGTTCCACATACACTTCTTCTTCTAAATGTCCATTCAAAAATGATGACTTTACATCCATTTGAGAAACTGACCATCTGTTTTATGTAGGAATGAATAAAACAGTTCTGACTATGTCCATGCACGCAACTGGTGAAAATGTTTCATTGAAATCAATTCCAGGTTGTTGTGTAAAACCGCTTGCAGCTGACCTTGCCTTATGCTTCTACACATTTCCATCTGCATCTTGTTTGGTTTTGTAAATCCACTTGACACTTATCACATCTTTGTCTTTGTTAGAAAAAAATAGGCATGCTCATTTCAGCATAGATAATATATCAATATTGTCACCCAACCATAGGTACAAAGGCCACCCCCGAGCACCTTAACCTTGATAGATAAAATATTTCTAGAAGCAATCCAATATCCAACCAAGGTAGTGCACCTTTGTCCAAGGTTAGCACACCAAGCAAGAATAACCAAAGACCAAGCAGAAAGTCCAAACCAAAACCAAAATGCCAATGGTAGTAGCTTCAATTGCACTCTCTCTCCAAAATTTCACACCACGGGTATTATGCAGTTGTGAGTGTGTGAGTAAAAAATGATCTCTAGCACCATTTATTTATACTGCTCTATCTCGCTTGATTGGGCCAACTTCTCTTTCTAGAGGCTAGTAACTCAATATTAAATATTTTCTTGAGCCATCTTGTCTCCTAGGGTTATTATTCAACGTTTTAGGGTTTTTCTTGCTTCCTTGAATATTCTAGTCTTGTCAAAGGTTACACGTGAAGGTTAAAACCTCTCACAGCTACCACAATATAAACACTCCCTCCTATATAGGGAGGTATTAAAGGCGATGGTATTGAGCACAAATAGACCATTCAATTGGTAGCATCATCGTAGCCACACGGGTTGTCTCATGATCACGTAGATCAATTCACGAGCAACATCATCACTATCAGTATCATCTGATAGCATCAACTACATCATCTATCGAATCCATACTCCATATGAGTAATCATGCATGATGTTGAATAAGTCACTCACTCTACAGAGTCATACAAGAACCATTCTTCTAATCCAGACATATTTCCTAGAAGAATAATTGTCCAACAAATGTTGGAAGCCACGCCATGCGATACAAGGACTATTCTTCTAATCCAGACATACGTCTTAGAAGAATGACTATCTTGGACCATTTTCCACAAAGAAAATGTCTATACAATAGTAATTTGTCTTGCCTAGACCAATCCCCACCTTGAGAATGTCTATTCATCAACATATTGACTATCCATCTAGACGGAAATCATCCCCAACACTAGTGATAGTCTCCATGGAAATCAGAACAATTTCATCCAATAGAACACAACTGTGTATATCCATGTTATCAAACTAATCGGTAAGTGCATACACAAACATATCTCCCTAAATTCCATAGGAAGATAGAACAAAACAAGATAGAATACACACTTCACCTTAAACGTCATTTCCATATAAACTAGTTTAGAGAGGTACAAGTGACATACCTTTTAAACGACGTTTGATTCCTGCTAGTGTCATCCTTGTAGATCCTTCTTTGAGTTTGCGAGATGGTGAACATGTTTTAAGAAGCACAAACCAACAAAGAGAGAGAGAAGAAAGATATATAAATTCCAATAAACTCTATGTATAAGATCAAGGAGTTATACAATAAATGTTAAGACACCTTTATAGGGAAGAAATGTATTGTTGCATTATATTAAATGGAAAGTGGAGAATACAACCCATGCCTTGATGTTGCAAGGTACCCTTTCAATGGCTCTTTGTGCCAACACACACACTTTCTCTTGAATTCTTTTGAAGTAGAAGATCCACAATCTGACTTAGAGAACTAAAGCAAAGCTCTCAAGTATAATATGTAGTAGAACTCTCCATGCATATGCAAGCCCTTGAAAACCTTAGCCTATTCAACCTTAGCGTTTTCCATGAGATATCCCTCTTTATATAGTGTGAAAGAGAGATGGATGAGGATATTGGGATGATCCCACTAAATAAGAGAAGCGAGTAAGATCCAAACCGATCAGAGTCCACCTCATCTTATAGAAGATTCCCTTCTAGAACATTCATGAATTTTGACTTTTCCTTTGCTTAAGCATCATTGCACCTTATGCACAAGCAACATGCGATGACGTCGCAATCCAGTTTTAGTGCAGAGTTTGATGATCAGGCATTGTCACACCCCATGGATATAGCAGGGTACGATGACCTTCCTTGTTATAGTTTTTGAAAGAGGAAAAGCAAACCACTTTCCTCATGGAGAAAGTCTCTTTTAATATTTTCAGGGAACATGAACACATGTTATCAGTTGATCATTGAGGTGACCAAAATAATGTGTAACAGAATTCCCCCCAAAGTATGAAGCTAGAACTTGTGACAGCTAAAATACTTTGTATAATGTGTGTCTTGAAAATAAGAAGCACATCGATCGCGAACTTGCAAACAATCAAGCATCTGCATAATAATATACCATCTTTTGATGTAGTCATTCACATGCTTAGACTACAAGTGACTCTAATCATAAGTGTCAAGTGAGTCATGGACACTAAATATACACTATGGATCCATGTCATCATGATTTGGCATAGCCACCAGGAATACACTATGGATCCATGCTCTAAAACAATTTCAAATTCGGACATAGCCATGAGACATACACAGTGGATCTATTTGTGAGTACAAACTAATGAATACTCTGTCACAACCTGGACTAAGATGATGAGATCCATGGTCTTTATTTCCAGGGTCTCTAATAACGAATCTAGCCATGTGATTACAAGTGTCAAAGCCGAACATGGTAGAAACCACTTGATTACCAGTCATTAATGAAAACCGTTAACAAGTGCAAGGGAAATCACCATTGATGCCAATGAATCCCAAGGTAATCTAGTACAATCCAACGAATGTGAATAAATGAGTTGAAGTCGAACACTCGATGGAATCTTCCAATCAGGGGTCAATAATGTGAACCCATTGTTGAAAGAGAATAAACCTTTCATTGAGGCATGCGGTCTCTAAGGTACTAAATAATTTCTAAATATTGTTCCTGGATAATGAGTTGAAGTCGATAGGAAAAGAATCGTCATAGGAGGGTCTTGATGTATCCCCCATCAATGACACACAACATGCAACAAATTTGAAGTAGATCAGAGTATGAAGTGATTCAGAACTGACTCAGGGAAGGCCGACATGGTAGAAAATTTATAACTGCAAATGGCCGACTCGATATAAGGCTTGTTTAGGCTAGACTTCTCTTGAACATATGAACGACACGACAGTTGTCTTGCAACATTGACTCAAATAGGACCCAATATATGAACTTGTGGATGGTCAAATGAGAGAATAATGGATTTCCCAACCCGGATACAATGATGAAAGGGGGTGTCATGTTCAAGAGAAACTATTACTTCCACTAACACAAATACAGAGACACATTTCTTACCCAATTTCCCCCCACCATTTCTAGCGAGTACCTCCTTATTTTTACCCAAGATTGAGGAGGATAACATATGCTTGTAAATGTAAGTTCATCCTTTGGACGAGTCCCTCCGAGTATGTTTAATGAACCCTAAGAAGGAGTGGTTCGATCCCATATGGGTCTTTCGATGTTTGTTTAATGAGTCCAAAGAAAGAAAACTCGGGAGTTTTTCACTTTTAGAGAGTCCAAAAAACACTTAAAGAGAACTCCATAAGATCATTTTTCATAAGTTAGTCTGACGAGACTGAAAAAGAGATAACCTACCACT
Source organism: Picea mariana (assembly GCA_032191745.1). Lineage (NCBI taxonomy): Eukaryota > Viridiplantae > Streptophyta > Pinopsida > Pinales > Pinaceae > Picea > Picea mariana. The sequence continues at coordinate 60,600 of JASDQU010242163.1, forward strand.
CATCAGATGTTTTCTTCAAATCCTTTTACGAGCGTGAAAAGAACAAGGTTGCTCGGCCATCTTTTCATGTTTAAGGAGCTTGAAAAGAGCTAAAAGGATACTCCATATGTTTCATTTTTCATATTACCAATGCGAGTTCAAAAAAATGACAAAATATGACTTGATTACATTCTCATGGTTTTGCGAGCATGAGAAAGAATTAAGACTATGCTCGGAGTTTTTTCTAAAAAACCCTAAAAGCATATGTACATAAGAAAATATGCAAAAAAAAATCAAAGAGGGTGGACCCCTGTTCAATCGTCTCATCCATAGACCTTTTAATCTACAAAAGTCAACACTTTGCCAAGTTGGTTAGACTTTAGGGAATGAATAAAATATAAAAATAATATATTTTTGCAATAAAAAATGGTAAAAACAATAAAATAGGCCCAAAACACCATTTTACCATTTCATTTGCAAATTTACCCAAATAGTGCTCCAAAAACATTTTTTCTCCCCAAATTTCAACTGTCATTTGCAGAGCATGTGGTGGATCATTTTGCGAATTGTTTCCGTCAAATAGGTAATCTTGTTCTTCTTCATCTTTTCATGGTTTTAAAATTTGTTTTCATTGGTCAAATTTGGATGTTAGTTTGATTTTTTGGGTCTACATGCGCATTGAGATCGTCCCAAGTCCACTATATTGTGAACTATGACGATCTTGCATCGTCACAAGAGACCCCATAGGAAAGGTGCGATAACGTCACTCTGTGTGAAAGTGCAGCCCTGCGACGACCGCAATAAAAAAATTGAAAATATAAACTTAACTAGCAAAACCCCCAGGAATGAATTTTTTATGTTTCTAATTTCTTTTAATGTTATTTGGCAGGATTTCCTTGGTAAAGATGCTCGAGTGGCATGAGCGAGAGAATGAGGAAGAAGATTATTTTTCTAGGAATGATCCGGAGATAGTTATGGCTCTAAGGAAATATGGGTTACTCAAGTTTTTCAGGATTCAGGGCATGAGAGCCCAGTTGAGGCTGCTAGAGTATTTGGTTCACATGTGGGATGTGAACGAACAATCTTTTTGCATGGGTGTTCATACACTCACAATAGATATAGAGGATATCTATTTTCTGACAATGTTGTCTCATCATGGTTCCCAGGTATCGCTCACAGGCAACAGGGGTGGGGGTGAACCTATGGATTACTATGTTCACCACCATTGTGTGCCAGGAACTGAAAAACATGGTGGCAAGGAAACTATCAGAGATGTCTGAGATTTACCATTGCGGACCATTCTTTACACCATTACCCGCATGGTAGGGAGTGCATCTCCCCATATGGATTTGCAAAGTAATTTTCAGTATGAAATATAGTGCATGGAACCCAACGTCTTCAACTGGTGTGAGGGTGTCCTAAAAAGCATGAAAACACAACTCACAAAGTGGCGAAACGATCGGTTGAAACAATTTGTATACGGGTCCATTTTGGTGTCCTTATTTCTGGAGAGAGTTTATGTCCTACGTCTACAGGTGGAGTGGGGTATACCCGCTCCACAGGATCCATGAATGAAGATGTGGGTGGATCTAATGGCTCGACATATTGTTGTCCCCATCGTCAAGTATGACGATATTTTCTTCCAATGGCTGAGGAATCACCTACACCAAATCTGTGTGAGGTCCAATAGGTATTCCAGTATAATCTCCATCAACAATATCTCTCGATGAATTTATTCGGAGAAAATCTAGATCTTGTACAACACTCAATAACAGATTTACGGGAAGTATTGATTCCTCCAATGGAGTAGAACTTCCAATATCAGAGGCTATGTCATTTTTGACTACTCCTTCAGGAGAATCCTCTGGTGAGTTAGGAAGCAAAGGAACGTAATCTTCTGTATCTTCTGGAAGTAACCCTTGCATCCTATGTGAACGATGAGGGCCGATGTTGGCTGCACCAAATAAAGAATGAACTAAATCTATGGCCAACTAGAGAAACAAACAATACTCACTAATGAAATATAGAAATGAAACATGCAAATAAACCTTTCTATTTCGAAGTCACTAGTTGGTGAAGAAATCCAACGTCACGAAATAAAAACAAGAAGGGGTTGGGATAAAGCGGGTGGAAAAGTTACGTTGACGAATTTCTTAACAGACTTACACCCTGGTGCAAGCTCCCACACATGGTCACCTCATGTAAATACTCTAAAGAGATAGGCCACTAAGGTTACTAATTATGACAATGATGCCTGGGGAAACAGTCGACAGTCTGATCCACATGCAAAGGTAGGGTATCTAAGCCAGAAATCAACTCGAGAAGGTACCCATGATAATTTCTTCTCAAGTGACCCCCAATAATACGCTCAATATCTACACTAAAACCAACAAAGTGAGGTTAGTAACTCTGTCAGTCCTAATGCAACCTCATGATTGACCCTTTTGTTAGAAGGGCTTCCCAAGACGAAATGTAGCAAGTGGATTTGAACTCTTCCTATCACAAGATACCATTGTGTGTTATGATTCTTTGGAGAGTGTGCATTATAACATATTCCAAAGTGTTATCCTAGCTAATGTTGGTGTAGAGAAGTTCTAGAAAATAAAAGTTGCTAATAAATTTTAAAATTGTGATGTATTTTAAAGGTTGTTGCTTACTCAAAAGGGAAACGAAAATGAAACTGATGATGTATTTGAACTTGATCCAATAAAATGCAAGAAGAAATTATATGCAATCGTTTAATTCGATGAAATCTAATTACATTAGGGAGAAGGTGTCTATTTTTGGAATACAAAAGCTACGAAACACAATTTCTCAATTTTTGAATGAAAAAGATTCCAAATAATTAAAAACTACTAAATTTTCCAATTTTCCTTTTTTTACAAATATTTGAATGTAACAATTTTCTTGTAAAGACTACTAAAAAGAATAATGACTTCATTTCTTTCTTTCTCAAATTGGATCAGATATGTAATGAAGAAAATAAAACATAATCTAATAAAACTATCACATTATCAACACTATTCCCAAATCAAACTCACAACGTAGACAAAAATGAAATGATAAGAAAACATTTTGTCAAATACCAAAAAATATTGTCTCTCAATCAATTAACAATAAAAAAAGTAAAAACAATCCAAAAATCCAAATAAATCAAGGACTCCTTGTCAAATAAACACTCAGGACCAAGATCTGGAGATTATATCCTTGTGACAAGAAACAAAAGAAAAACTTGCAAAGTTTACAAAGTAGACTTTCAATTTTCGAAAATCAATCAAATGCAGGTTTCAAAGTTATAAATCAATCATTCACTAGTGTCAGAAGTTCATCCCAGACAGTAGATGAAAAATTGGGTAGAGAAAATAAAAATGGCTATCACTGAACAATTCCTACAAGAATCTTCACAGGTTGCAGAGGAGCATGGTGCGATGATCTAGGATCATCGCATTCTATCGATAAGTTACAATGCGATTTCGTCACACTGGTCTGTACCAGTAGAGTGCAACATCTAAGGATCGTCACGATCTGTCAATAGGGTACAGTCTGACGATCTCTAAAAATAAAGAAAAATGGGAAGAAAGATAAAATTTCTCACTGAACCTTCAGACCCAGGGAGTCAAGCTGGATCACCCACAGACTTAGAGAATGAAATTAATCAAAAGAACGAAGGCTAAAAGCAAATAGGAGGCAAAAAACAAAAAAAAAAAATTGTATCCCCAATATGGTTGCCAATTTTGTTATCAGACTAATCGGTAAGTACAGACACAAACAGATCTCCCTAACTTCCACAGGAAGCTATAAGAAAATAAGACAGAATACACACTTCACATTAAACTTCATTGTCATATAAACTAGTTTAGAGAGGTAAAAGTGACATACCTTTCAAACGACGCTTGATCCTCACTAGTGTCATCCTTGTAGCTCCTTCTTTCAGTTTGCGAGATGGTGAACCTGTTTTAAGAAGCAGAAACCAACAAAGAGAGAGAGAACAAAGATATATATATTCCAATGAATTCTATGTATAATATCAAGGAGTTATACAATAAAAGTTAAGACACATTTATAGGGAAGAAATGTATTGTTGCATTATATTAAATGGAAAGTGGAGAATACAACCCATGCCTTGATGTTGCAAGGTCCCCTTTCAATAGCTCTTTCCTACAACACACACACTTTTTCTCCAATGATTTTGATGAAGAAGATCCACAACCTGTCTTAGAGAACTAAAGCAAAGCTCTCAAGCATAATCTATAGAAGAACTCTTCATGTATATGCAAGCCCTTGCAAACCTTAGCCTTTTCCATGAGAGATCCCTCTTTATATAGTGTGAAAGAGAGATGGATGAGGATATTGGAATGATCCCACTAAATCAAAGAAGCAAGTAATATCCAAACAGATCAGAGGCCACCTCATCTTCTAGAAGATTCCCTTCTAGAACATTATTGAATTTTGACTTTTCCTTTTCTTAAGTATCATTGCACCCTATGCACAAGAAGCATGCAACGACCTCTAAGTCTAGTTTTAGTGTAGAGTGCGACGATCAGACATCATCGCACCCCATGCATATAGTAGGGTGAGACGACCTTCCTTGTTATAGTTTTTGAAAGAGGAAAAGAAAACCACTTTCCTCATGGAGAAAATCTCTTTTAATATTTTTCAGAGAACATGAGAACATGTTGTCATTTTATCACTAAGGTGACCAAAATAAATGTGTAACAATCCATAGCAATACACAACTACTACCCAGTGGTACACAACCACTCCTAGTAGCACACAACTACTAACCAATGACACACAGTCACTACCAGTGGATCACATCCACCATAGTAGCATACAACTATTGTCCAGAGATGTACATTATCCACAACAATCATATCATCTGATATCAACAATATCATGATATAAATTGAGTCATTTGGGCCATTCTTCCACTCACATCTGTGAGATCTGGAAGAGCATCTACCCTCATAAAGTAAAACATCATCCATGGGATATCTGGACTATTCTTTCCAAGCATAGAAGAATAATTGTCCCTTATTTCTGAACCTGGACCATTCACCTAACTAGACCATTCCTTCGGCACTAATCATAGTGCAACCTGGAGATAATTAGTTTACCCTAGGGAATTCTTGTCCCTGATTGTTGAACCTAGACCATTCACCTAACTAGGTCATTCCTCCGGCACTAAACATAGTGCAACCTAGAGAGAATGCATTTTCCCTAGGGAATGACTATCTGGGCCATTTCCTATGGAAATGACTATCCTGCACCAACCTCCAAAACGAACCATTCTTCAAAACTTAGCAAAACTGTGAACTTCAAAAGAATGATTGCCCGACAAGGTGGAACCATTCTACTTGATCACTACTCAAAGTGATTGTTAAGAAGAATGATTGTCCTAGACCAATCCCCCACACTGGCCACAAGGGGAATCATCAACTATATATCGGACCATTTTCATTACAAAAATGAATGTCTGATCTGGACCATTTTCTAAACTGGAAAATGCATGTCCATTAGAAATCTTGAACCACTTTCCAGATTGGAAAAAAACTTCCTAATCTGGACCATTTTTTGAACTGGAAAATGATTGTCCATAAATCAATA
>JASDQU010242163.1:115243-128142 GCA_032191745.1 Picea mariana
GGGATTTTATATCATGCCTCGAGTTTCCATTATCATGGATAGTGGAGTCCCTTTGGCTCCTGCATTTATCGCTACCTCCACCATGACAATCACTCATTTCATGGGGAAAAATCCGTCTGCTTTTCATAATGGTATGCATAATTATGATACTCAGTCCATGCCTTGGGTCTCTAATCATTTTCCTATTGATATGCCAAACATGCCTTCACCCTTTCCATCCTCTCCCTTGCCTGCTTATATGAATCCTAGTTTTGGATATGGGGGCATGATGAATCTGTTGTCCACATCTTCATTTGATAAGAGTCATGTCCCTCAACCAACTCTCATTGTGGGAGGTTGGAATCTCCGCTCTTATGGATCCAATTCTACACATGGTTTTTTAGGAGCCAGTGCTCAAATGGATGGTTATTCAACTTATTACACCATCTTCGTGTATCCTTCGTCCGATATGCTATTTCCTACAAACACTCTTCCCATGGCGGGTCTCCATATGTCCTCTGGTATTTCATACAGAAGAAATCAGTTTTATGGTATGAGCTACCCTCTTCAAGGAACCCCTTCACATGGGGCAAACATATATCCTCACTTGAGTAATCCTTATCATGCTTTTGTTTCTTCGCAGACATCTGCTTCAGTGATGATGCCTATACAAACCTCTATGGATCAATTAGGAGGAGGGCACTACCTTTCCGAACAAGGACAGGGTGTAAACCAGGACCCTTCCTAGCCTGCAATGTATCAAAACCAATATTTCCTGGGACATTGGTGTCAAATGCCACAACTCACCATTGCCACTAGTGCAATCACTGCTAGTCATACTGAAATTCCATTACCAAACTCTTCTACTCATGTTGGATTTTGGTTGACAACCTCTGCATGCAATGTTTAAGACTCACAACCAGCCACTGCAAGTCATGCTGGGGGCATTTCTATAGTCGCCATGAGTCATCCTAACATCACATCTCTAGCCTCTGCTAGTCACGTTGAGAGCATGTTGCCAGCCATTGTGAATGACATTGGGGGAATTCATACAATTGAGAAGCCTAGACGCGTAAGATGTAAGCCCAAGTTCCTTTGTAGGATTTTCAAAGGAGATCAACTTACTCGTTTGTGTCTTGCTATTGTTGGGATACCGGAAGCGTGGTCCTCACCTAAGGGCCCTTCGGATTATGAGTCATCTTTGGTTTCCCTACACTCCATTTCTCCTTTGATTGACATGGCAACCATGCCAATGCAATCATCACCTGACCCCACTCCTATTTTTTAGAGTGGTGCATCTCATGGCCTTGTTGTTGCGCATCCTATTCGACCAATGGTTGAAGAAGTGGTCGTATCGATGCAATCTTCGGTCAATCCAACTCATTAGCATTTCTAGTATTGGACCTTCTAAACAAGAGAGAGTTTTACTCTTCCCGAGTACTCTCCCTCTGAGTCTTGGAGAGGTCCCCTTTGACTGGGATGGTTTGGGGGGTTATCCAATTCCTCCTCCCATGCCTTTTCAAGTAAGAGACGTTATCCAGTATATCATGGAGAAGGTAACCTACGCTAGCACTTTATCCTCTTCGACTTAGAGAGCTTTGGGTTTTCCCAAGATTGTGCCAGTTATTCATAAGATGCTGAATTTTCATAGAAATAATACACAGGAGCCTTGGCCTCCCCATTACATGCTACCTAGAAACCCCCCAACGAGTATGATTTAAGATATTTTCTGAATCATCTAAAAAATGAAAAGATTGTCGAGTGAATTTGTCCCTTTTGCACACGTTAATTGGATTTGAAAGGTCATGATTCTTGTTTAAACTCTTTTCTGACCCATTTTCAAAAAGCGAAAAGATTGTCGAGTGAACTTGTCTCTTTCACACTCATAAATTGGATTTTAAAGGACGTCTATTTAGTTCAAGTTCATCCCTTTTTCAAACCAAGTAGACGAAGATTACAAAAAAGGACATTTTTTGGCATTAAGTTGTAATTGCATCTCATGCCCTTCCTTGCAGTATTGAGCCTATTGTTGTTTCTCGCTTTTGCGCTATAAGTCGTTCAACTCAGTAGTTTGCATCCTCAACCAAAAAGAGCCTTTTTTATATCCTTTGCAGCTTGACACATTATACCCAAGAGGATACATTCCCCCGAGTGTCCATCTCCCACATGCACCTCCTTGCATTGTGCATAGGTATGTTCCACTGCTGAAACTAGTTTTTCTTACTTGTGACACCCGTTTCTTCCTCTGTATCATAACATTCATTGACTATGAAAAAATAAAACTAAATGACGAGCAGGAAGGGAATATTATCTTATATTGGCAGCAATCATGTCGCCTTTTAACAGAGAACAAAATTTTTGAGTCCACTTGTCATTAAAATTTTGGGTTTAGCATGACCTTAGGAATTTGAGCTCTTTATAGAGAGTTTACTCTCCCAAATGGTTACTCTTCCAGTCCCTATGGAGAGTTTGATTGATGCCTTCTGCATCTCAAAGTTTCATCATTGAGTCTATGTTTCGAGATTCTTCCATATGTCTCATTCTCTTGTTCAAAGGATGTCTATCAACCTGTGTCAGCCACTCCTCAGAACTCTTGACTTTGCATGTCGTCCATACCCTCAGTGTGTCTCATAATCATATGAATTTGTAGTCCTATTGTGCACCTTTGTCCTACTTTCCTCATTGGTAGGTAACCTTGAACCCAACAGTCGACATTTCATCATTGTTCCTTGATTGGGTGGTTTCCCTTGTGTTCAACGACAAGACATCTATTCACACATTGGGATTCATGCAGTGTCTTGGATTCCATTATCCCTATTGGTGGTTTCCTCACCTTTGTTAGCAATTTTCCTTATTGCCTGTTATTCAGAGGGTCTTTTTTGTGTATCGCCTGCACCTGGCACACGCGAAAGACGCACAGGGTCATTGGCTCGTGAACATGTTCTTCGTCCGATTTCCTCCAAATCATCAAGCTCCTTATTTGTACCTTGTTTTGAATGATGAGAGATGCCTTAATGCTCTCCTTTCATCGGGTCTCCTTCCATCGACTTCGGGTCATCTATTATGGAGACGAGACCTAGAGTCATGTGAGTACCTAAAGGCTTGCAGTCATTATTGGCAGGTTCTCTCACAATTGACAGTTGGGAATACATTAATGTCTCTTAATTGATGGATTCTTCATGTGTTCGACCCTGAATCCTTTATTCACACTTGTAATTATGCACTCTGTGCCTTGATACCTACTTTCATTATCGATAGGTTGTCTCGTGTTTGTTAACGATATACTTCAATGACTGGTAATCAAATGAAGTCTCATTATGTTCAACCTCAACTCCTTTATTCACACAATGTAGACTTGCACCTTTAGCGTATTGTGTAGAAAACTTGAAGACATCAGTTTATAGTCACAACTTTCCTGAGTTGTTGCTACCTTTCATTGGACCAATACCTAGGTGACTTCAAAGATAATGGGACATCATATTATACTCCATTGTATACAAATATCTTCAGATTGATTTTAAGACTGGTTTTAATGGGCCTTATTCGTGACTATGATAGCCTTTGGCATATATCCACCTTTGTAATGCCTATTCATGTCCATGGATGGTTGTTTGGTATATTTTGACTTGGATCTGCAGTGTAATTCAAATTGGTAGCCATGTATGCAAAGTCAGTACAAATTGTAATGAGAAATTAGTTCTTCCAATTGGGTCCCCATTACTCCACTTCTGGGTCTTATAATGTATTTATACCATCGCAGATACTCCTCTGACCTCACACATTAAGGGGCATCTATTATAGTAAGATTTGTCTCACCCTATACAAACTTGCACATAAGGGATTGTTCTATTTCCCTATGTAGACTTGAAGTCCCTTTTTGCAAGTCCAAGAGCTAAAAACATTATTTTTCCACATATATGTTCCCTACCTATAGTACAACATGCATATGCGCAGGTTGCACGAAAACAACCCACGTACATCAGGATTTGTGCCCAAAATTAAAAAATGGTGCCAGGTTTCCATGTCACATCATGAGATCCATGATCCTTGACCTTCCATATACTGGAAAAGGTCTGAATCAACCCTTCAGTGGACCACTTGAAGGCATACAGTGAAAACTCGTGAGTGTGCATATTGAAATGAGTTGATGATTCTTGTAATTTTCAACCAAAATTCTTTACAAAACTATTCCAAGGATAACATCAAATCATTATAACAAACTTCACTCATTTCCAAAATTAAAAAAATTTACAGAAGAAATCAAAGTTTAAACTTTGTCATCTTAAATTTATTGTACAAATTAGAAGTTTTCAATTCACATAGATACCAAATTTAAGATCCCCTAGATGGGATGACACGGTGCACACATGTCAACAGATGTGTTGGCTATGAGGGAATTTAAGGCCCCTCGCTTCCACCCTCCTTCGATGTCCAGTTGATATGCCTAACATTCTTTTCTACCAAGTTTCAGTGCATTGGGAGGGAATGACAGTCTTAATGGTGACTTGAGTTTGACTCCTTGTTACAGGCATGGAGTAGCAAAGATGCGTTAACCAAGCACTCATGGAAATACAAGCCATCAAGTCCTTCGTCCTCACATTGATTTTTCCTTGCAGTAATTTTTATATATGGGTTTTGGCTTTAGTTTATCATTTCCCCCTGGCTGTTATGCTCCGTTCCTGCATTACCTTAGGAATTCTTTCTCTATTTCTCTTCCGCACCTCTGGCCACCTGTTATATCAAGATTTTCATCACCCTATGAAAACTTTCACAGAAGACCTTGTTCCATTTCCCTATGCAAACTTGAAGTCCCTTTTTGTAAATCCCAGAGCTAAAAACATTTTGTTTTCACATATACATGCCCTACCTATAGTACAACATCCGTATATGCAAGTTGCACCACTATAACCTACGTACATCAGGATTTGTGTCCAAAATTAAAAAATGGTGTCAGGTTTCCATATCATGTCATGAGATCCATAATCCTTGACCTTCCATATACTGGAAATGTTCTGACTCGACCCTTCAGTTCCACTTGAAGACTACAAATGGGCCAAATCCGAGCTATCGAAAAGAGGAGAATAATTCAATTTTGAGAGCAAAGTTACTCTAGAGAAATTATTCACTTCATATTGAGTATGCATCCCTTTGTACTTTTAATTTTGAACACATTGTTCAACCCCCAAACTCTTCCCTACTTGATTGAGAACCTAATTGTCTCTCTTATATGAGCTTGCCTTTGGTGGAGGATTGAAGTGGTGAGGCCTAGCTGGAAGGAACTTAGTTTCTCGGTTCCAAACCATGCCGACACAAAAGTTTGAAATTCATTCACTTCTGTTGATTACAATTTAATAGAAATATTATTTTCTCGTCCAATTAATATCTTGCAAATATTTGAATTCTTGTTCCATGGGTGTATTTGTTATGAATGTTGATGGATTATGCTATTGAATGTGATAACATCATATATTATCACCATATGCTTATGTTTTTTGGTTGTTGAGGACAAGTTGTAGGTGTATTGCTTTGAGTCAAAGTGCTCAACAGTGGACTTCATCGAACATTTAGAAGAGGTAGGCCTTTTATCTTGTCTTGCTAGTAGGTTTGTTGATCCAGATTCTTTTCGACACAAAATGAGATCGGAGATATAATAAAGAAATGCACAGAGATATCACAGATATTCAATAATATAACAGAAATGTATCATAGATGCGACCATAAACACAGATATATAGTAATACATGATTTCTATTAATGAAAGAAATGTACAGAGACTGTAAAAATATAGAGTGAAAGACTCACTAGAATGGTCGCAGCTTATCTCTGAGAAGAGATGTGACGGCTACTCACATTCGCAAGAATATGAGTACAATGAGGCTCTAAAGGCATTTTTACAATAAACAAGAATGCCAAAAACCCTAGACATCCAAAAACCTAACCCTAGGAGATGAAGCACCAAAAGTCATGTGGGCCCCGTTTGGGTAAGTTAGTACATCAACTTCCCGGGGTTGTAATTTTTGCATATGATCTCCGTTTTAGGAGTATGATAGCTCGTTGGAAAGGTATAGTCGAGGAGATTCATTTTGCGGGCTCAAGCATGCCTTCGAATATCATTTAGAACCTAGATCTAGAAAAAACTTCATTTAGGCCCTCAAAATGGCCCTGGAAGATAAAGCCTGCTAAAAATAGTAAATTGCCAAAATTGCCAGAAAATTGTTTTGAGCTAGTCGAAAAAGGTGGGTGGCCACTAATATCCACCTGGATCAATCCTCCCTCCTTAGGAAGCAATGGTCTCCATTTCATTGAGTTCCTGGGGGAGAGGGAAAAATGTTTGTTGGGGTGAGTCTATAGTGGTTACAGTGTCCTTCTATTCTCCTTTTGAACAGATTGTGAAGAAGCTAAATTTTGCAGTATGAGATACTACCTTGCGACACTTTTTAGGTGGAACAATAGTCAGAACTACCTCTGGTTTTCTGTAGAGATGATCCCCCAAAGTAACAATGACACTATGGGGTCGAGACTCATAAACAACATGGCGTCTCCACATATATGGGTGGCCCAAGAGAACATCAAAGACATCCAGTGGGGCAACATCACATAATACCTCATCTATGAAGGGTTGGATGTCGTATGAAAATAGACACTGTTGGTTAACACAAAGATCTCATCCTTGCCAAAGCCACCCAATGTTGTATGGCTGCGGGTGTGGTGTTGTCAACAATCCCAACTGTCTGACGACCTTTGCTTAGATAAGGTTTTTTTGGCTTCCGCTATCAACAATAAAATGCAGCGGGGTCCCCTTCACCCACATATTTGAATGAAAAAGGTGCTCCCCCTCTTCAGGATCTGTTGGTTCTTCTGGTTGAATTGTTGTGGTCCTGAAAACAGCAGTGGGGTCTGTGTCAATGATCTGTCCTTTACCAGTATTTTTAGAATCAAATTATGAATCAGGGTTCGGCTCCCTTTATTTGATCTCGGCCACCAATGACTGTTTTGAGTGACATTCATCGGTGTTGTGCCAGGGAATTTTGTGGAAATCACACCATTTTTCGGTGTCCTTCTTTGTCTTTTCCTGTGTCCTGGACTGGCTTTCGGGAGACTGTTTGTTAGGGTTGTCTTTTTCATACTTTGGTTGTTGCGGATTTGGAGACCTGAACTCCCATTTGTTGTGGTGCTTAAATTTCTACTCAATTTTAACAGTATATTGATAAGCAACACCGAGTGATGAGATGTCCAGGAAATCCATTTCAGTCTGGATGTATCTGTGTAGAGCCCCATAGTATTTTAGAACCAAATGTCGCTCGCAATCTTTGATACCCATATTGGTGTGCAAGGTATGGAAGGTATTGGTGAACTCCAGAACTGCTTGGCCCCTCTCTTGACGCAGTGTGGTCCATCTAATGTACTACTCCTCATAGTTGCCAACAGGGTAATATTGTTCCTTTACCGCATCCACAAAATAATCCCAGGTGGGATCGGCCCCATATATTCCAGACTCCTCTATGGAACTTTTCTCCCAGTAAGTTTCCCACGAATGTTTGACATGACGGAGAGCTTTAAGGAGTGCGAAGGTGATCTTTTCTTTGTCGAAAAAGTTGTGAATAGAGAAATAATCTTCTAGCAGAGTTAACCATTTTTCTAGGGCTTCTGCATCTATCTGTCCTTCAAATACAGGAATATCAAAATTAATTTGTACCTTGAAAGATGAGGTGCCTCCAAAGTGGCCACTTGATGAAGATGCGCTTGATGCTATTGGCAGGCATTTAAGGATGTGGGAAAAATTCTCCATCATTTCATCCCTCTGTCACATGAGAGCTTGCTCAAGCAATAGATTGATAGGATCGTCTGCTCCATCGTTTTTCTTTTCTTCCTCCATTGAGGGTTTCTTGGGTGTGCAAGAGAGATTGTCCTCAAGAGAGACAAGCTTGAGACCCAAATTTCTATACTTGGACCTCATCGGGGACATGCACTGAAAAAATGATTAAGAGCAGCCTGCTCTGATACCACTGATCCTGATTCTTTTCGGCATGAAATGAGATCAGAGATATAATAAAAAAATGCACAGAGATATCACAGATGTTCAATAATATAACATAAATGTATCAGAGATGAAACCATAAACACAAATATATAGTAATACACGATTTCTATTAATGAAAGAAATGTACAGAGACTGTAAAAATACAAAGTGAAAGACTCACTAGAATGGTGGCAACTTATCTCTGAGAAGAGATGTGACAGCTACTCGCATTCGCAAGAAGATGAGTACAATGAGGCTCTGAAGGAATTTTTACAATAAATAGGAATGCCAAAAACCCTAGGCATCCAAAAACCTAACCCTAGGAGATGAAGCACCAAAAGTCATGTGTGCCTCGTTTGAGTAAGTTAGTACATCAACTTCCCGGGGTAGTAACTTTTGCATACGATCTCTGTTTTAGGCGTATGATAGCTCGTTGGAAAGGTATCGTCGAGGAGATTCATTTTGGGGGCTTAGTCATAATTTTGGATATCAGTGAGAACCTCTATCTCAAAAAAACTTCATTTAGGCCTTGAAAATGGCCCCGAAAGTTAAAACCTGGTAAAAATAACAAATTGCCAAAATTGCCAGAAAACCGTTTTGAGCCAGTCGGAAAAGGTGGGTGGCCATCGATATCCACCTGGATCAATTCTCCCTCCTTAGGAAGCAATGGTATCCATTGTGTTGAGTTCCCAGGGGAGAGGAAAAAACGTTTCCTGGATCTGCATCTTGGTGAGCTACTTGTATTGCTGGAGATATCTCGCTGCTCAGTTTGTGGAAGTATGTCAAGAACCTGTTGAGGCTGAGGTTGTTCAAAAAGTCAAGATACATGAGAGGACGGTGTGCAGAGGGAATCTTTGCACTTTGCTGCAGCCTTTTCGACCTGCTTCTGCTGGATAGAAGGTGCTTGGGGCAAGGCTGTAGTGGTTGCAATGTCCTTCTGTTCTCCTTTTGAATAGATTGTGAAGAAGCTAAATTTTGCAATATGAGATACTACCTTGCAGCACTTTTTAGGTGGAACAATAGTCAGAAATAACTCTCGTATTCTATATAGATGACCCCCCAAAGTAACAATGACACTACGAGGTCAAGACTCATAAACAACATGGCATTTCCACATATATGGTTGGCCCAAGAGAACATCACATACATCTAGTGGGGAAACATCACATAATACCTCATCCTTGAAGGGTTGGATGCCGTATGAAAATTGACACTGTTGGATGACATGGATATCTTGTCCTTGCTAAAGCAACCCGATGTTGTATGGCTGCGGGTGTGGTGGTGTCGACAATCCCAACTATTTGACGAACTCTGCTGAGATGAGGTTTTTATGGCTTTTGCTATCAATAATAAAATGTAGTGGGGTCCCCTTCACCCACATCTGTGAATGAAAAAGGCACTACCCCTCTTCAGGATCTATTGGTTCTTCTGGTTGAATTGTTGTGGTTGTGACAATAGCAGTGGGGTCTGCGTCAATGATTTGTCATTTACCAATATTTTCAGAATTGGATTATGAATCAGGGCTTGGCTCCTTGTATTTGATCTCGGCCACCAATGACTGTTTTGATCAATATTCATCGGTGTTGTGACAGGGGATTTTGTGGAAATCACACCATTTTTTCGGTGTCCTTCTTTGTCTTCCGATGACCCTTCTTTTCCTGTGTCTTGGACTAGTTTTCAGAAGACTGTTTGTTAGGGCCATCTTTGTCATACTTTGGTTGTTGTGGATTTGCAAACCCAAATTCCCATTTGTTCTGGTGCTTAAATTTCTGCTCAATTTTAACAGCATATCGATAAGCAGCACCAAGTGATGAGATGTCCAGAAAATCCATTTCCGTCTGGATGTATCTATGTAGAGCCCCATGGTATTTCAGAACCAAATGTCGCTCGGAGTCTTTGATACCCAGCTTGATGCACAAGGTATGGAAGGTATCGGTGAACTCTGAAACTGCTTGGCCCCTCTCTTGTCGTAGTGTGGTCCATCTCATGTACTGGTCCTCATAGTTGCCAACAGGGTAATATTGTTCCTTTACCGCATGCACAAAAAAATCCCAAGTGGGATCGACCCCATATATTCCATACTCCTCTATGGAACTTTGCTTCCAGTAAGTTTCCCACCAATGTTTAACATGAGGGAGAGCTTTAAGGAGTGCTAAGGTGAAATTTTCCTTGTCAGAAAAATTGTGAACAGAGAAATAACCTTCTAGCAGATTTAAGCATTTTTCTAGGGCTTTTGCATCTATCTAGTCGAGTCTCCCCCTGGTTGTTATGCTTCGTTCCTGCATTACCTTAGTAATTCTTCCTCTATTTCTCTTTCACACCTTTGGCCACCTGTTATAGCAATATTTTCCTCACCCTATGAAAACTTGCACAGAAGGCCTTGTTCCATTTCCCTATGCAGACTTGAAGTCCCTTTTTGCAAATCCCAGAGCTAAAAACATTATTTTTCCACATATACATGCCCTACCTATAGCACATCATGTGTATATGCAAGTTGCACCACTACAACCTGCGTACATCAGGATTTGTGCCCAAAATTAAAAAATGGTGTCAGGTTTCCATATCATGTCATGAGATCCATGATCCTTGACCTTCCATATATTGGAAATGTTCTAACTCAACCCTTCAGTTCGCCTTGAAGGCTACAAATGGGCCAAATCTGAGCTATGGAAAAGAGGAGAATAATTCAAATTCGAGAGCAAAGTTACTCTAGAGAAATTATTCACTTCATATTGAGTCTGCATCCCTTTGTCCTTTTAAGTTTGAACACATTGTTCAACCCCCAAGCTCTTTCCTACTTGATTGAGAACCTAATTGTCTCTCTTATATGAGATTGCCTTTGATGGAGGCTCAGCTGGAAGGAACTTAGTTTCTCGGTTCCAAACTGTGCCGACACAAAAGTTTGAAATTCATTCACTTCTGTTGATTACAATTTAATAGAAATAGTATTTTCTCATCCAATTAATAGCTTGCAAATATTTGAATTGTTATTCCATGGGTGTATTTGTTATGAATGTTGATGGATTATGCTATTGAATGTGATAACATCATATATTATCACCATATTCTTCTGTTTTTTGGTTGTTGAGGACAAGTTGCAGGTGTATTTCTTTGAGTCAAAGTGCTGAACGGTGGACTTCATCGAACGTTTAGACGAGGTAGGCCTTTTATCTTGTCTTGCTAGAAGATTTGTTTATATATCATATCTGAGATTAGAGTTGATTTCTGCATTCATTTTCGTCTGTTGTGGTTTACCCCTATCCATAGAGAGATTTTCCTCGTAACAGAATTGGTGACCATACTGGGGATAAAATATTCTTTTTTGGCGTTTGGAGTGTTTTTCTCCTTAGATTGCTCTCGTTTATATTGATTTTCTTGTCGTATGATTGCTTGAAAACCTCTTTTCACTCTGAGTCTGAGTTTCTTAGCCTTCTCCTTAGCCTGGCTGTGTTTTAACACACATACACGGGCTTTTTCCTGAGGGTCGCGTACATACACATGTTGTCCTTCTACAAGAAGCGTATATACGCGTTTTTCCCTTCAACAGTCGCGTACATCACCCTTTGTTGTTTGGTTGTTGGGTTTTATGGTTGTTGGGTAGGTTTCGATGATTGTTGAGTCTTCTTAGGTCTTTTCTATGACTGTTAAGTATTTGTGGAATGGCATGAAACCATTCTCTGGTTGAATTTTTGGGTGGTGTCTTTCTCATCATCCTTTTCATTTGATTTTACTTGCATCTTGGGATGGGTGTTTTTCTTCTTGATATCCTACTTGGTTTGTCTCTATTTACACACAGTAGAGTTTTTATATCAATTTTTTGTTCACTCCTTGCATTTTCATTCCTTTATATTGAAAATACAAAAATATTAAGCATTTTACATTGTTGGCATTTTGATCTTTTGAGTCCTTATCATTGATCTTAGTACATGTAAAGAAAGATTGCATTTTATTTAGAATTCCATAACTGAATTGAGAATTGCATTTTGAAAAGCATATCATTTATTGAGAATTGAAGTTAAGACTTTGCATTGTATTCATATTAATTTATTTTACTTGCTGAGTCATAACATCACTAGTTTCATGACCACACCTTTTTGAGTAAGCAAGGCCACTAAAATGAATGCTATAATTTAAAATTGATTAGTAATGATTTTATTTTTCTAGGGTGCACAAACTAGCTTAGGATTTAGAACCTCAGAATAGGATTTTGTGAGTAAACTTCTCCAAGGCTATTAAATAAACATATGTGTCTAACTAAGGCAGTGGAGAAATCCATTGATAATTGGTAATATCAGGAGGCTCTGCTTACACTGGAGTTAAGCACGAGGTTGCATGAGGTTGGTTGAAGGGATATCTCCTCGATACCTTCTTAGTGTCAGATATATTTCTGGGGATCTATTCATATATGGGGATCTTGCTAGTACCCTTACCTCTATGAGAGGCGGTGCTTTCAAGGTTTTGGGTTTTGTTACCTTGCCCATACAGTGGACCTGACTTACAACTATTAACATGTGCATCGGTTATATCATAGTTTCTTAGTTGTTTGACTTAGATACCACATAGGTTACTTGCATGGGTTATTCTGCAGGTACCCTGGGTTAGATAACGGCCAGACAACACACAACCTTGATGGAGGATTACCTCTCCGAGGGGATCTGAATGACTGGTTGTTAATCCCATAAGGGCCCTCATAATTGATTCTAATACCTTTGATCTTTAGCAGAGGTGTCTAAGGCCCCTTTTGGGTGAAGCATACCTACTTTAGAGAGGGAGGTCCTTTTCAACCACTTTATCTTGTTTGTGTGCATATTGGCCTTTTGATTATTTTTGGTGTGATCTTTGATTATTAGTGGACCTTTGGGATTTTATACCATACCCCGAGTTTCCATTATCATGGATA
>JASDQU010242163.1:160168-175998 GCA_032191745.1 Picea mariana
GGGGAACTTTGAGTGCCTATTTTGTATGTACATGGGTTTAAGGGCCCAATTTTGTATAGGGTATTGGATACCCATTTTTTTACTCATAGGGGTGATGAGACTCAGGAGCCTATGGGCAATTGTATATGTATATTTTTTGTAAAACATTGGGGACATTGATGATGATATATATATGATGGATACATTTTTTGGATCATTCATGTCTTTATGTTTTATGTTTTTATGATGTATGATGTCTATTCTATGGGTTGAAAAATGTATGATGTTGTGTATATGACATTGTTTAATGTGATAAATGTCAATCTAATACTAGGTTAGCCATGTGATCTGCTACTTGATTGAGGTTTCTTGGAATATGTGTAAATGTGATGGAATAAAGTTGTGATATATGAGTCTAACTTGTAGGTATTTGAGAAAGAGGCAAGGATCGTGAACATGATACACATTGTTGAGATGCAGGACAACAAGATGGGAATCTAATAGAACTCTATGGTGATGAATGTGGCAATGACTGGCCTCGGCAAGGATACCAATGACGACATCATATTCGACTTAGTTATTGGTGGCTGAGCCCAAACATATGCCACTGGAATGGAGTAGGATATGTGAGGGGTAATATATGGCTTAAGCGACTGAAGCAAGATTCTGGGTCCAATGACTGGCACCGTCAGTGTAAGCGATGTGGTAGGATGATGGATGATGCATCTGTCAATAACAAAGGTGATAGATCATACATGAGGAGTGGTGGCTATAAAGAAGACTAAAAAAATCTACAAATGTGTACAAAGAGAAACCTAAGGTAGGGGGTCTATGCTTGGGTGTAAAACTTCTTTAAGTACAATCTGCTAATGGGTTCTTCGAGAGGGTATCCTTCTACAGAGGCCACGATGTAGGCACCTTTAGTGAGAAAATGTTGGATGATGAAGGGGTCATGCCATAATGATTCGAATTTCCCATCGCCTAGAGTGTCATGGGAGATATTGATGCAGGAGCATCGCCAACGTCAAGCGAGTGTGGGGCAAGCGCCAACGCATTTTGGCACATGATGAATTGTTTGAAAGCTTTGAAGTTTGATACGCCAAATGTAAATGTAACAATTAAGAAAGAGTGTACTTCTTGATTGTAATCAGAACTTGAGCGTCTTGCTCTCGTCTGAAGGACTAAGAGGCATTTATGCTAGTAAATGTAAGTAGGTAGACTTGAATTCTTAGATTAGACAGTTTTAGGAGCTGAAGGGAAAACGTATATAGACACCCTCACTTGTATAATTGTAACATTAGAATGAAAGAAGAGCATAGAGCACATAGAGAAGAAGAAGCAAAGAGCTGTGTAGAAGAAACCATGTACAGAAGTTCTGAAATTAATGTATGAAGCTTGATTCAGACTCATGGTGTTCAAATACTTTCTATGTATGCATGCTTGAATGTTATGCTTATGCATGTTACTCTCTGTTATGCATTTTATTTGATGCGTGAATGTATGATTTCACATTTAATGTCTGAAATCTGAAGAGAGGGAGAGTGAGGAATGAGTTTCAATTGTTTCTCTGTCTGAGCAAGATTTTTCCTACAAGGAGTGCAGTGAAATTGTCTGCAAGGTGTGCATTGATAGAAGTCAGAGTTTGTCTCTGAAATCTCAGGAGAGATAACCTTGTTCTCATTCTCATAGAAGTGCAAGTTAAGCACAGGAGCCATGCAAGGAGTGCACAGGCCGAGTGAGGTCTTAGTGTTTGCAACCTGAGCGAATTTGTTGAAGGACTGCTGTCGCAGGGAGTGTGCAGAGTCAAAGAGGTTCAAATACTTGGAAGTATTTGAAGAATTTCCACAAGGAGTGCGTGCAGACGTCCTCTTGAAGACTCGATTTGTGGAGAAATCTCAAGAGGGCTAGTGCCTTGAAGAGTTGTAAGAAGGCGTAGTGAAGGCGTTTTGCAAGAGGAAGGCATAGCGAAGGTGTTTCGTAGGAGGATAAGTTCGGTAAGAGGATACCATGTTCATTTCGCAAAAATTGTCAAGGAGGAATTTGACGGTCGAAATTCTCCATGGAGGATTCACGAAGTTTCGAGAACTGTCAGATCTTGCAGAGGAGAAAGAAGGGTACGGTGGGTGTTTTTATCTCGGGAGAATCAAACCATAGGATCCAAACCAACAAGGGTCGTTGGATCACCCACGTAAATCTCATTTTCGGGGTTTTGTGAGTCAAAGGGTCGAAACCTTTGCATCGAGACTTGCGAGGTCGCGAGGTGCGAAGTCTTGAAATAGCGAGAAAATATGAGTCGTCCGATTGGAAGGACACATGTCACGAGATCACCCTTATCGGGGATTCAGACATCGGGGTTTAGAAGAGGAAGTCCTTTGACTTCGCGAGTGGCGAAGCTACGAAGAGAATCAGGACCGTCCAACTGAGAGTGGACAAGTGGCATACTCGCCGACACGGAGGTCAGACCTTCATTGACCAATTTGGGATTTCATGGGTTGGAGAGTCGAAAGTTCAGAATTAGGATTCGCGAAGTAATGAAGTCCGAAAATTCCAAAAAGGTGGAAAATTCCCTCATGGGACCCACGTAGACGACGTGTGGAAATTTCACCATTTCAGCATATCAGAGGGTAAGATGTCGAGAATTTCATCCCGAAAGTCCCAAAGTCATGAAACCGTGAGAGAATCGCAACCATCCTTTAGGAAGAGGACAGGTGGCAGAGATATAGGGATCTCGCAAACTCGGAGGTTCGCAGGGTGAAAGCCTAAGACTTGGGTGCTCCAAGTCGCGAGTGGAGAAATCGTGAGGAGCGAGGATAGCCGTCAGATCCTAGGGTCACGGGAGAATCGTTGGATCAGGAACCCCATCACATTTCACACATTCGGGGGATTCGGTGATTGAAAGGAGTTGTTTTCAACAACAGAAATTGTGAAGTGCTGAGAGCCGAGGCACGAGTGTGGACACGTGGCAGAACCTCAAGGTGGGCCCGGAGGAATAGATAGGCAGACACATGTCACCTATTGGAAGGAGTCAACATCCCGTTGACCTCTCACGTCTCGGGGGTTCGGGAGATAAGGGAGCGAGAGTTCAACCCTTCAACTTGCGAAGTGGCGAGTTGCGAGAGGCGCTGGCATTTAAGCCTAGCCAGTGATCACACACACAGAGGGTGCTGACAGAGAAGGAGCCATAACCATTTCACGATATCGGGTATCGCGAATTTGAGAAGGAAGAGTCGGAATTCATGACTCATGAATTCGTGAGATTGTGAGATTTTGATAAGAGACCTTGGGTTAGGCCCTTGGTCATAGCACTGTGGTCGCTTGGAAAAAGGCGGAGCTCACGCCTAGTGTGTTTGCACAAGGGAACCTCTGAAAAGGACCTGTGGATCAATTTGAAAAGAGATTCCAGCAGGGAATTCGAAAGGGCCGCTTCGAATCAAGGGGATAGAGAATGATCCTGTGAGCGGATCTCAGTTCGAGGGCCGATAGGTTTGTGCCAGATTGGTATCAGAGCACAGAAATATTTCTTTTCTTTATGTAGTAGGGAAAAGGAAGATCCACCATGCTACCGAGAAGAAGAGACAGGCAAACACCCAATCCTCTAGAGGAAACGAAAATGCCAAGAGGAAGGGGTAGGCAGGTGCCAAATCCAACCATGGAAAGAGAGATGTGTGACATACATGCCAGACTCAAGGACATGGAGACAACACAGAGGTGCACAACCGATGTTGGAGATGTCAGTGATTCTGAAAGTGAAAATGAAGTCGGACGTGAAGGAGAAGAAGTTGCAGCAGAAGATGTAGCAAATGAACGCCTGATTAGGGTTGTTGCAAGAATGGGTGCT
Organism: Picea mariana; assembly: GCA_032191745.1. NCBI lineage: Eukaryota > Viridiplantae > Streptophyta > Pinopsida > Pinales > Pinaceae > Picea > Picea mariana. The sequence continues at coordinate 163,986 of JASDQU010242163.1, forward strand.
AAGGCGAAAATGGATATTCCAGTATATGAAGGAAACCTGGATGCTGAAGAGCTTCTAGACTGGATTAGAGCTCTGGACACATATTTTGACTATGAAGATGTCGAGGAAGACAAAAATGTCAAACATGTTGTCACAAGACTTAAAAGACATGCAACATTGTGGTGGGATGAGCTACAAGATGACAGACGCTGCAAGGACAAGAAGAAAATCAAGAGTTGGGATAGGATGATAACAAAGATGAAGGCGAAATTCATTCATAGGGATTACCAGATTACTCTGTTTCGAAGAATGTAGAATTTGAGACATAAGCTGATGACAGTAAAGGAGTACACTGAATAATTCTACAGGCTGAACATCAGGGCAGGTCATCGTGAAAGTGATGATGAAAAAGTTGCTAGATATACGAATGGTCTACGATACGACATTTAATATGAGATGAGCATGATGACCATCCGAATGGTGGAAGGTGCTTATCAGATGGCTCTCAAAGCTGAAGAGAAGCTGAGCCAAAAACAAGGTCAAAGAGGCCGAGGCAGAAGTCAACCCAGAGGCAAATCAGTTGCCCAGGATAGAAATGAGAAACCCAAGGAAGACTGGAAGAAACCTCAAACTCAAACTGAGAGAGGTGGAAGCTCACAGAGAGGGAAACATACCGAACAGAGAGGTCAGTATGTTGATGGAAACATTTTTCCTCGTACCAGAGGTAGAGGACGAGGAAGAGGTGGAGTAGTGAAATGCTTCACATGTGGAAAGGTCGGACACAAATCTTATGAATGCCCAGATAAGAAGAAAGAAGGTGGTGAAACTCACATTGCCGAAGCACAAAGAAGGAATGTTAAGGCAGAAGATGCTAAAGGCGGAAGATCACTGATGATGCGAAACTTTCTCTTAACACCAGAGAAGGAGGTGGAGAGTTCGGTGCAAAGGAATAGTCTTTTTCAGACTGCTTGCAAAACCAAGGACAGGGTATGCAAAGTCATTGTGGACAGTGGTAGCAAAGATAATCTCGTTTCTACAGAGATGGTAGAAAACCTAGAGATGGAGACTATTGAACATCCAAATCCATAAAGATTTTCATGGCTACAAAAAGGACATCAGGTAAATGTCACTAAACAATGTTTATTTGAATTTAAAATAGGAGGGTATAAAGATGAAATACTCTGTGATGTTATTCCCATGGATGTTTGTCATTTATTGTTGGGTAGATGGTGGAAATATGACAAAAATGTGATTCATGATGGGAGGAAGAACACATACACCCTAGAGAAGAATGGGAGAACTCACATGTTGCTTCCAATCAAAGACAAAGAGGTGAAACCTGAAGTAAGCAACACTATACTCCTCATGAGTGGGAAGGAACTTCTTACAGAGGTCAAGAAGAAGGAGGAACAGTATTTCATTATGGTCAAGAAGCCTAAAATAGTTTTAACCAGTACAAGGGTAGATGATTTACTAGAAGAGGTTCAGAAACTGTTGGAAGAGTTTGCTAACATAGTAGTGGATGAACTACCTCGTTCATTGCTACCGATCAGAAGTGTGAGTCATCATATTGATCTCATACCTGGAGCTAGTTTACCAAACAAAGCAGCGTATAGATTGACGCCGCAGGAGAATGAAGAGGTCAAAAGACAGGTCCAGGACTTAATGGACAAGGGGTTGGTTAGAGAAAGCTTGATTCCGTGTGTTGTTCCGACAGTACTCAGTCCAAAGAAAGATGGAGGTTGGAGGATGTGTACAGAATCAAGGGAAATTAACAAGATTACCATCAGGTATAGATTTTAATTGCCAAGGATGGATGATTTGGTGGATTGCTTGAGTGGAGCCAAATTTTTTTCGAAGATTGATTTAAAAAGTGGATATCACCAGATTCGTATGAGAGAAGGTGATGAATGGAAGACAAAATTCAAGACTAACGAAGGGTTGTATGAATGGCTTGTTATGCCATTTGGCTTAACAAACGTGCCAAGTACTTTCATGAGGTTGATGAACGAAGTCCTGAATGATTTCATCGGAAAATTTGTCATTGTGTATCTTGATGACATACTGATTTTCAGTAAAATAGAGGCAGAGCATCTGAAACATTTGGCTACAATGATGAAGAGGCTACAACAAGAGAAGCTGCTAATAAACATGAAGAAATCCTCGTTCATGAAGACAGAGCTCATTTATTTGGGTTTTGTTATTTCTTCAGATAAATTGAGGATCCAGATAAAGTGGAGGTGATTAAGAATTGGCCATCACCGAAGAGTATCTTTGAAGTTTGAAGTTTTCATAGATTGGCTAGTTTCTACCGGAAGTTCTTCAGGAATTTCAGTGGAATTAGTGTGCCAATGATGGACACAGTGAAGAAGGGACACAAATCTTTTCACTGGACATAAGAGGCTGAGAAAAGATTCAATTTATTGAAAAGGAAAATCACAGAACAACCAATTTTGGTGTTGCTGAATTTCACAAAGACATTTCAGGTAAAATGTGATGCAAGTGGATTTGCAATAGGGGCAGTCTTGATCCAAGAAGATAGGCCGATAGCATATTTCAGGAAGAAGATGAATGAATCGAAAGTGAAATACTCCACGTATGACAAGGAGTTCTATGCTATTATTCAGGCATTGAAGAAATGGAAGCATTACTTAATACCGAAGGAGTTTGTCTTATACAGTGACAATCATGCTTTTCAATTTGTGAGTCAATAGGAGAAGTTGAATCAAAGACATGTTAAATGGGTTGAATACATGCAGAACTTTACTTTTGTAACTAAGCATATTTCTGGAACTACTAACAAAGTTGTTGATGCTTTGAGCAGAAAATGCTTGTTGTTGCAGGAGTTCAGAGTCAAAACAATGGGTTTTGATGATCTCAGGGACATGCACAGAGATGATCCAGATTTTAAAGAGGCGTATGAAGCAGCTGAGAATCCAATTCTCAAGGACAGGAATCAATGGACAAAATACATGATCCGGGAGGGATTACTGTTTAAGGGTAATCAACTTTGTATTCCAAAATGCTCCATGAGGGAGAATTTGCTAAAGGAGAAACATAATGGAGGATTGGCTGGGCATTTCAGTCATGAAAATACATTCTCAAAGCTAAAGGAGTCATATTTTTGGCCAGGAATGAGAGAATACGTCAAAATATTCGTGGACAGATGCATAATTTGTCAGCATTCAAAAGGAAAGAGGCAAAATGTAGGCTTTTATCAACTGTTACCCATACCTGACAAGCTGTGGGATGCAATAAGCATGGACTTCATATTGGGGCTGCCAAGAACACAAAGAGGGTTTGACTTGATCTTTGTGGTGGTGGATAGATTTTCTAAGATGGCACACTTCATACCATGTCAGAAAACTAGTGATGCAACTCACATTGCGAATCTGTTTTTCAAAGAAGTCATTTGACTTCACGGCTTACCAAGGAGCATAGTTTCGGATCGAGGCACCAAGTTCGTGGGACACTTCTGGAGAACGTTATGGAAAAATATGGGAACAAAATTATCGTTCAGTTCATCTTATCATCCTCAGACGGATGGACAAACAGAAGTTGTGAACAGAAGTTTGGGAGACTTGCTGAGGAGCTTGGTGACAGAACACCACAGTCAGTGGGACAATATTCTGCCAAAGGCGGAATTTGCATATAACAACTCACTAAACAGAAGCACATGGAAAAGTCCATTCCATATTGTTTATGGGATGTAGCCAAGAGGAGTTTCAGAATTGAGAGATTCAGAACATAATGCAATTAGGAGTGCTAGTGCAGAGGATTTCGCAAAAGCAATGAAGGAACTTCATAGGCAGGTGAAGGTGAAATTGCAGAACTCGAGCCAGGAGTATAAGCGTAGAGTAGATCAACACAGAAGACAACTTCAATTTGAGGTTGGTGATTTGATTCTGGCACATCTGAGAAAAGAAAGGTTCCCGAAGGGGACATATAACAAACTGAAGATGAAGAAGATCGGACCATGTAGGGTCTTGAAGAAATTTGGGGAAAATGATTATGAGATTGAATTACCCGATGGGATCGAAATTTCTCCAATATTCAATGTCTCTGATTTGTACCCATACAAAGAAGGAACAGGTGATGAACAACCAGAGGTTCAGTGGACTAAACAGATGCCAGTTGTAGAGAAGCCATAGATGGAAAGCCTACTGGACAAAAGAGTTAGTAAGAGGACCAGGCGAAAGGAATATTTTGAATACTTGGTCAAATGGAAGGGACATCTAGTTGAAGATGCTAGCTGGGAGAATGAAGCATAGATTCAAAAGCATGGACAAACCGTGCGAGAGCTCATGGATAGGAGAGCCCATGAAAATTTTCAAGCAAGGGAGTATGATGCATGAGCATCACCAATGTCAAGTGAGTGTGGGGCAAGCACCAACGCATTTTGGCACATGATGAATTGTTTGAAAGTTTTGAAGTTTGATATGCCAAATGTAAATGTAACAATTAAGAAAGAGCGCACTTCTTGATTGTAATCATACCTTGAGCGTCCCACTCTCGTCTGAAGGACTAAGAGGCATTTATGCTAGTAAATGTAAGTAGGTAGACTTGAATTCTTAGATTAGACAGTTTTAGGAGCTAGAGGGAAAACAAATATAGACACCTTCACTTGTATCATTGTAACATTAGAATGAAAGAAGAGCATAGAGCACAGAGAGAAGAAGAAGCAGAGAGCTGTGTATAAGAAACCATGTACAGAAGTTCTGAAATTAATATATGAAGCTTGATTCAGACTCATGGTGTTCAAATACTTTCTGTGTATGCATGCTTGAATGTTACGCTTGTGTGTGTTACTCTTTGTTATGAATTTGCTTTGATGCGTGAATGTATGATTTCACATTTAATGTCTAAAATATGAAGAGAGGGAGAGTGAGGAATGAGTTTCAATTGTTTCTCTATCTGAGCAAGAGTTTTCCTGCAAGGAGTGCAGTGAAATTGTCCGCAAGGTGTGCATTGACAGAAGTCAGAGTTCATCTCTGCAAGCTCAGGAGATATAACCTTGTTCTCATTCTCGCAGAAGTGGAAGTTAAGCACAGGAGCCATGCAAGGAGTGCACAGGCCGAGTGAGGTCTCATTGTTTGCAACCTGAGTGAATTTGTTGAAGGAATGCTATTGCAGGGAGTGTGTAGAGTCGAAGAGGTTCAAATACTTGGAAGTATTTGAAGAATTGCTGCAAGGAGTGCGTACAGGAGTCTTCTTGAAGACTCGAGTTGTGGAGAAATCTCAAGAGGGCTAGTGCCTTGAAGAGTTGTAAGAAGGCGTAGCAAAGGTGTTTTGTAGGAGGAAGGCATAGAGAAGGCATTTCGCAGGAGGATAAGTTCCGTAAGAGGATACCATGTTCATTTCACAGAAATCATCAAGGAGGAATTTGATGGTCGAAAATATTCGTGGAGGATTCGCGAAGTTTCGAGAACCATCAGATCTTGCAGAGGAGAAAGAAGGTTACAGTGGGTGTTTTTCTACGAGCAATATCGGGAGAATTAGACCGTAGGATCCGAACCAACAAGGGCCGTTGGATCACCCACGTAAATCTCATTTCAGGGTTTCGTGAGTCGAAGGGTCGAAACCTTTGCATCAAGACTCATGAGGTTGCGAGGTGCGAAGTCCTGAAATAGCAAGAAAATCTGAGCCATTCGATTGTAAGGACACGTGTCATGAGATCACCCTTATCGGGGATTCAAACATCGCAGTTTAGAAGAGGAAGTCCTTTGACTTCGCGAGTGGTGAAGCTGCGAAGAGAATCAGGACTGTCCATCTGAGAGTGGATAGGTGGAATACTCGTCGACACAGAGGTTAGAACTTCATTAACCAATTCAAGATTTCATGGGTTGGAGAGTTGGAAGTTCAGAATTGGAATTCGCGAAGTTAGAAAATTCCAAAAAGGTGGGAAATTACATTGTGGGACCCATGTAGACGACATGTTGAAATTTCACCATTTCGGCATATCGGAGGGTAAGAGGTTGAGACTTTCGTCCCGAAAGTCCTGAAGTCACGAAACCATGAGAGAATCGCAGCCGTTCATTAGGAAGAGGATAGGTGGCAGAGATCTAGGGATCTCGCGTACTCGGAGGTTCATAGGGTGAAAGATTAAGACTTGGGTGCTCCAAGTCGTGAGTGGAGAAATCACGAGGAGAGAGGATAGTCTTCGGATCTTAGGGTCACGGGAGAACCGTTGGATCAAGAACCCCATCGCATTTTGCACATTCAGTGGGTTCGGTGGTTGAAAGGAGTTGTTTTCAACAGCAGAAGTTGTGAAGTGCCGAGAGCCGAGGCACGAGTGTGGACACATGGCAGAACCTCAAGGTGGGCCTGGGGAAATAGACAGGTAGACACACATCACCTATTGGAAGGAGTCAACACCCCATTGACCTCTTACATCTCGAGGGTTCGGGAGATAAGGGAGTGAGAGTTCAACCCTTCAACTCGCGAAGTGGCGACTTGTGAGAGGCACTGGCATTTAAGCCTAGCCGGTGGTCACACACACAGAGGGTGCTAACAAAGAAGGATCCATAACCATTTCACGATCTTGGGTATAACGGATTTGAGAAGGAAGAGTTGAAAGTAATGACTCATGAATTCGTGAGATCACGAGATTTCGACAAGAGATCTTGGGTTAGGCCCTTGGTCATAGCGTTGTGGTCACTTGGAAAAAGGCGGAGCTCGTGCCTAGTGTGTTTGCATAGGGGAGCCTCCAAAAAGGACCTGTGGATCGATTTGAAAAGGGATTCCAACAGAGAATCCAAAAGGGTATCTTTGGCTCAAGGGGATAGAGAACAATCCTATGAGCAGATCTAGGTCTGAGGGCCGATAGGTCTGCGCCAGATATCATAGGCTAACACGAGATCACCTTTGTTGAATGAGAGAAGGTTGACATGGAGGTCGAAGGTGGATTTGGACCATTTTTTAGCGCCCTCATTGTGTTGTAATGAAGATCGAAGGTATTCATCAAGTGACTCTAAGGTCAATAGGCATTGTCCTATTGGAGCAGTGTCAGGTAAGAGCTCTATGGAAGTGTGTAACATGAGGATTTCACACTCGATAGGGAGGGTGGCTTCGATCCCATGGATGAGGTGGAATTGTGTAAAACCGGTGGCAGTTTTGACTGCCGTGTGATAAGCCCATAATGTGGAAAAGAACATATGATGCCAATTGGTATTATGTTTGTTGACGGTACGTTGTAGCATGGTTTTGAGGAATTTGTTGATAGACTCGACCTGGCCATTGGACTAAGGGTAGTATGGGGAGGCAAACTCATGGGTGAAGCCTAATTTTGAGGATATTTCTACAAAGATCTCATTCTCAAAATGTTTCCCATGTTCAGAAACTAATTTTCATGGGATTCTGAACCGGGTAATGACGTGGGTGAAGAAAAAATGCGTTGTTGTGTCAGTAGTTTTTTTAAATGTGGGCATGGATTCGGCCCATTTGGTAAAGTAATACACTACCACGATGATGTACTTGTGTCCATTACTGGATGGAGGATGACAAGTCATGAAGTCTATGCCCCACTTATAGAAGGGGTCGACTGTTATGACTGGGTGTAGAAGAGCTGGTGGAGCTCATGCTGTGTTTGCATAAATCTAGCATTTGTCACATCGCTTAACAATGTGGATGCAGTCATGGAACAAAGTGGTCCAGAAGTACCCTACTCCAATGAATTTTTGGGCTGTGGACATACCCGAGAGGTGACCACCGCAAGTGCCGCTGTGGAAATTTTTCAAGACTCTATCGGCTTCATCGATGGTAAGACATCGTCGAAGAATGGTTTCAACCTTGCGTCGATAGAGAATGTCTCTGAAAAGGAGGTATCGGGGGGCCTGATGGAGAATGCATAGATGATCATATCGAGAGAGATGAGACCCAAAATTCTATGTACGAAGGTATACGAGGAGGTCACCGTAGCAGGGGTCATCAGAGGGAATGAAGAAGAGGTGTTCATAAGGGAATCCTCATTGATGGGGGAAGATTTGGCATTTGAGGGAAAAGCTGTAATGAGTTTGGATAGGACCAGAGATTTATTTCTTTTGGGAGTAGAGAACTCTAGATCGTATTCCTGAAGGATAATAATCCATTGGGATAATTTTCCATTAATATGTCATCGGCTAAGAAAGTACTGTATGGGGTTGGAATCTGCTATGACCTTGGAAGTTCGAAGCAGAATGCAATGTCACAGTTTTTGGACTACGAGGACAACTGCTAACACCATTTTCTCATCATGATTATACTTCAAGGGTGGCCCTGAAAGGTTTTTACTAATGTAGGAAATCACATGTTCACGCCTGTCATCACCTAATTGGACGAGGACTCCTACTACTTAAACAACATAGGCTGATAAGTAGAGGATGTAATCATGATCATAGTCTTGGGAACTAATCAAAGGGGCATTGGATAGGGTGGATTTTAAATCATCAAAAGTTGTATGAGAAGGTTCATCCTAGGGAAATGGGATATCATGTCGAAGTAGGTGGAGAAAACCATTTGCACGAGTAGCGTAGTTTTGGACAAAGCAATGTAAAAGGTTGGCTTTGCCTTGTAGGCTCTGTAGTTGGCGTAAATTGCTAGGTGGTGGAATTGATGTGATAGCTTGGACCTTGAGGGGGTCCATCATGATGCTGTGTTGGGAGACAATAAACACGAGGAGGTGTCCGAAAGTGATGCAAAAGATGCACTTGAGGGGATTCAAGCAAATATTATATTGGTGACATCGTTGGAAAATGATGCATAAGTCATCTAAATGCTGGGGTCGCTTTTTGGATCGAGCAGTGAGGTCATCCAAATAAGTGAGGATGATGCAAGAAATATCATGAAAACATAGGTCATGGCCCATTGAAACATAGCACCAAAAATTTTGAGTCCAAAAGGCATGATGCGATAAGAAAATGTACCCCAAGAGGTTGTAAAAGCAGTTTTGTACTGATTTGTTGGGTGGATCTGAATTTGATTGTTTTCGGAGAACCCATCCATAAAGGACAATCTTCATGGTGGGAACAATCATCGATAATTTGGTCGATGAAAGGGGTTGGGAAGTTTTCTTTGGGACAAGTGTGGTTGAGATCGTGAAAGTTTGTGCAGACAGGAATAGTTCCCTGTTTTTTGTTAACAGGTGTTGGGCTCTAAATATGTCCTAAAAACAACCTCTATGCATCAGCCAAAGGTAGGCACTGGCACAAGTATTTTACTTGTTGCCTACGTAGGTTCTTACCTTCCGTTTTCAATACCCAACCTCCAGAGATGTGACACCTATAAATGAACAACAATTGTAAAGGGAACGACAGTTGTTCTATTCAAATGAACAAAAACGATACTCAAAGGAAAAACATTCGTGCAAAGGGAACAACAACTATTCCTTTCAAATGAACAACAACTACACTCAAAGGAATAATAGTCACGTGAAGGGAACGACATCTGTTTCTTTCAAATGAACAACAACTACACTCAAAGGAACAAAAGTCGTTACATTGGGCTGAACTAATGTTGAATTAATTGCATTGTAGTATTTGCCCAACTATTTAATTTGTCAACCTGAGGAAGTCTTTTATTTCAAAGTTACCATGCACAATATATGCAAGCAACAAATTCCAACTAACACTATTATCTATTTAATAAAATAAAACACATAAATTAAAATCAATCACATCCACTCTTGCTTGAAAATATACTCAGATGAAATAAAATCACTACCACACTCTTACATAAATTAAAGTAGTATTAACAAAATGGAGTAACAACAACATGAATTGAATCTTACTGTAACAACAATCTAATAAACAACACACATCTGTAAGAAATGATCAACTAATCATAAACCAAGATAAATTAAGACAATGAAAAGAAAAATACAAGTAAATGAATAAGACCAACACATATCAGATTGAGGGGGCCCTGCCTCATCTAGCATGCGTGGCCAAAAGACTTACAAGATCAAGAGAAAGTTGCACATAATTGCAGATCCATCAACTCCTTTGTATTATTGAAGAAAACTCAAAAATTACATAAGTTTAGCTCTTTCTTACAAATAAATTCTATATAATCTCATGACTTCCCTCTCCTGATTGAAGAGGTCTTATTTATAAAAATCAAATCCCCAAATCCCTGGGTTTCTCAAACAAATTGCTAAGTTTAGAGAACCAGCCGCAACTGTAAATTTGGAAAAATACCCTTTTAAAGAACCAACGATTTCTCTCAAACCGTAGCTCCAATTGGAAAACTACTCATGATGAACTCAATTGGGCTCATTATGAACAAAACCCATGTCTCTGATTTTCGAGATTCATCCTCATATGCTCATAATATGCCACACAAAGTCGTCTCTCCTTATCTGCGACATTTTTCACTGAAAAATGGTTAACCACGAGCTGGAACTCACATGTGTCATTTGGAGGTTGGAACCTTGACTGCTGCAAATATTGATACATAAAATCACTTGTCAAACTATCATCAAAAAAATCATGCACAATATTCTTTAATTCATTAAAAATGAAGGAAGAATAATCATTATTAACCACTAAAGCATAACATGAATAATATGTCATTTTATGAGCAGTTGTAGCAAATGTATGGAAAATGGAATGATAAATGAATGATAATAGGACGAAGAAGGGATGGAATGGATGTCTATAGATGATGAAAATATGGAAAAATATGTGACCCAACAATAGGGACATGGTTAGAGACCCACAAAGTGTACGCAATGGGGTAAATGAAACCAACAATGCATAACTTGTCAATTTCAGCTTTGATAGCCTCAACTTTGGATGGGTGTAGGGGGTGTTGCTTTTGATGAATAGGGGAAATATCCGACCAAGTGTCTATTTCATGTTCGACTATAGAAGGATCAAGGCTAGGCATCTCTGTATATGACTAGGAAAAAATGTCTCGGTATTCCTGAAAGAGGGCTTTGTAAGAAATGATCTCTTCAGGGGAGCATGCGACGCCAATGGTGATCTCTTCTATGATGCCTAGTTTAATGGAAATGTCAATTTTGACGGTGGGGGAGATGTTGGTTATCTTTCCTTCTTCAAAATCATCAGGGGCAGGGATAGGTTTTTTGAACCAGTCAATATGCCCCGAAGGAATAAAATCCTTGGTTTCGATTGCGCACATGGAGGCTTGGGTAGGGGGGTGAAAGGCCTCTTGTGAAAGGAAAAGCGCTTGATGATGGAGCACATTCCATGGGAAATCAGGGGTAGTCAGTTCCTTCAGGATATCTTCATTGCAGTGGAAAATGAGATAATATAGGGGATCCTTAAAGGTAGCAGGGGGAACTGTCAATCGGTAAGTGTTATTGTCTTCAAGGGGTGAGGACATAGAAGGGATATCATGTACGAGGTGTGATGGCTTGCTTGTTATAAACTGAATGTCAAAATATTGTGGATGGTACCTCATTTGCTCAAGGACTGGAGATGAAATATAATGAATGTCAGTAATGTGAGCCTCAGTGGGGAGTGACTGAGAGGGCTCTAGCTGAGACGTGTGGCATACTGGGAATAACGTTTGGCAGAATTGAGGTAGAGTTGGGAAATGATGGGTGTAATGGACATATTATGAACATATGGCACACGCAAAATTTGTTTGTATTCCTGTCTTTCATGTGGTTGAGGAATCCATAATAGTAGTGGAGGTACTTGGTGGAGTGGCAAGCAATGGGGTTTCTTTGGGGAGATGGATAAGATTGCATAACTCGGGAAGAGTGGGAGGTATGTTAGTGGGGTGTCCTTATCTTTTGCATAGTGCGTAAGGAGGTTGAGATCGAGGAGGGAATAGAGTTATGGGATCATTATTTATTCATCTTCCCCCAGTGGTGGTGGTGTTGCCACTAGTTGTTGTTGGTGGTGGTGTGGCAAGAGCCTGTAATGGGATATGCATCAGTAATCATTCCTTTTGAGGAGGGAGATATGGTGTAGGAACCATAATGGGTGGATGGAGATGCCATACAGGGATGGAAAGAACCATGTTGGGAAGGGTAAGAGTAGAAACTACCTGGAATGCTTGGACTCCAGGTGGGGGGTAAAAAAAGGGA
>JASDQU010242163.1:176048-194780 GCA_032191745.1 Picea mariana
CTCATAGGGGTGATGAGACTCAGGAGCCTATGGGAAATTGTATATGTATATTTTTTGTAAAACATTGGGGACCTTGATGATGATATATATATGATGGATACATTTTTTGGATCATTCATGTCTTTATGTTTTATGTTTTTATGATGTATGATGTCTATTCTATGGGTTGAAAAATGTATGATGTTGTGTATATGACGTTGTTTAATGTGATAAATTCCAATCTAATACTAGGTTAGCCATGTGATCTACTAATTGATTGAGGTTTCTTGGAATATGTGTAAATGTGATGGAATAAAGTTGTGATATATGAGTCTAACTTGTAGGTATTTGAGAAAGAGGCAAGGATCGTGAACATGATACACATTGTTGAGATGTAGGACAACAATATGGGAATCTAATAGAACTCTATGGTGATGAATGTGGCAATGACTGGCCTCGGCGAGGATACCAATGACGACATCATATTCGGCTTAGTTATTGGTGGCTGAGCCCAAACATATGCCACTGGAATGGAGTAGGATATGTGAGGGGTAATATATGGCCCAAGCGACTGAAGCAAGATTCTGGGTCCAATGACTGGCACCGTCAGCGTAAGCGATGTGGTAGGATGATGGATGATGCATCTGTCAATAACAAAGGTGATAGATCAGACATGAGGAGTGGTGGCTATAAAGAAGACTAAAAAACTCTACAAATGTGTACAAAGAGAAACCTAAGGTAGGGGGTCTATGCTTGGGTGTAAAACTTCTTTAAGTACAATCTGCTAATGGGTTCTTCGAGAGGGTATCCTTCTATAGAGGCCATGATGTAGGCACCTTTAGTGAGGCAATGTTGGATGATGAAGGGGTCATGCCATAATGATTCGAATTTCCCATGGCCCAGAGTGTCATGGGAGATATTGATGCAGGAGCATCGCCAACGTCAAGCAAGTGTGGGGCAAGCGCCAACGTATTTTGGCACATGATGAATTGTTTGAAAGTTTTGAAGTTTGATACACCAAATGTAAATGTAACAATTAAGAAAGAGTGTACTTCTTGATTGTAATCAGAACTTGAGCATCTTGCTCTCGTCTGAAGGACTAAGAGGCATTTATGCTAGTAAATGTAAGTAGGTAGACTTGAATTCTTAGATTAGACAGTTTTAGGAGCCGAAGGGAAAACGTATATAGACACCCTCACTTGTATCATTGTAACATTAGAATGAAATAAGAGCATAGAGCACAAAGAGAAGAAGAAGCAAAGAGCTGTGTTGAAGAAACCATGTACAGAAGTTCTGAAATTAATATATGAAGCTTGATTCAGACTCATGGTGTTCAAATACTTTCTATGTATGCATGCTTGAATGTTATGCTTATGCGTGTTACTCTCTGTTATGCATTTTCTTTGATGCGTGAATGTATGATTTCACATTTAATGTCTGAAATCTGAAGAGAGGGAGAGTGAGGAATGAGTTTCAATTGTTTCTTTGTTTGAGCAAGAGTTTTCCTGCAAGGAGTGCAGTGAAATTGTCTGCAAGGTGTGCATTGACAGAAGTCAGAGTTTGTCTCTACAATCTTAGGAGAGATAACCTTGTTCTCATTCTCGTAGAAGTGCAAGTTAAGCACAAGAGCCGTGCAAGGACTGCGCAGGCCGAGTGAAGTCTTAGTGTTTGCAACCTGAGCGAATTTTTTGAAGGACTGCTGTCGCAGGGAGTGTGCAAAGTCGAAGAGGTTCAAATAATTGGAAGTATTTGAAGAATTTCCACAAGGAGTGCGTACATGAGTCCTCTTGAAGACTCGAGTTGTGGAGAAATCTCAAGAGGGCTAGTGCCTTGAAGAGTTGTAAGAAGGCATAGTTAAGGTGTTTTGCAGGAGGAAGGCACAGCGAAGGCATTTCGCGGGAGGATAAGTTCGGTAAGAGGATACCATGTTCATTTCGCAAAAATTGTCAAGGAGGAATTTGACGGTCGAAATTCTCCATGGAGAATTCACGAAGTTTCGAGAACTGTCAGATCTTGCAGAGGAGAAAGAAGGTTACGGTGGGTGTTTTTATCTCGGGAGAATTGAACCGTAGGATCCAAACCAACAAGGGTCGTTGGATCACCCACGTAAATCTCATTTGCGGGGTTTTGTGAGTCGAAGGGTCGAAACCTTTGCATCAAGACTTGCGAGGTCGCGAGGTGCGAAGTCCCGAAATAGCGAGAAAATCTGAGTCGTCCGATTGGAAGGACACATGTCGCGAGATCACCCTTATCAGGGATTCAGACATTGGGGTTTAGAAGAGGAAGTCCTTCGACTTCGCGAGTGGCGAAGCTGCGAAGAGAATCAAGACCATCCATCTGAGAGTGGACAGGTGGCATACTCGCCGACATGGAGGTCAGACCTTCATTGACCAATTTGGGATTTCATGGGTTGGAGAGTCGGAAGTTTAGAATTAGGATTCGTGAAGTCCAAAAATTCCAAAAAGGTGGGAAATTCCATCATGGGACCCACGTAGACGACATGTGGAAATTTCACCATTTCGGCATATCGTAGGGTAAGATGTCGAGACTTTCATCCCGAAAGTCCCGAAGTCGTGAAACCATGAGAGAATTGTAACCGTCCGTTAGGAAGAGGAAAGGTGGCAGAGATCTAGGGATCTCGCGAACTTGGAGGTTCGCAGGGTGAAAGCCTAAGACTTGGGTGCTCCAAGTCGCGAGTGGCGAAATCGTGAGGAGAGAGGATAGCCGTTAGATCCCAGGGTCACGGGAGAGTCGTTGGATCAGGAACCCCATCACATTTCGCACATTCGGGGGGTTCGGTGGTTGAAAGGAGTTGTTTTCAACAGCAGAAATTGTGAAGTGCTGAGAGCCGAGGCACGAGTGTGGACACGTGGCAGAACCTCAAGGTGGGCTCGGAGGAATAGACAGGCAGACACATGTCACCTATTGGAAGGAGTCAACACCCCGTTGACCTCTCACGTCTCGGGGGTTCGGGAGATAAGGGAGCGAGAGTTCAACCCTTCAACTCGTGAAGTGGCGAGTTGCGAGAGGCGCTGGCATTTAAGCCTAGACGGCGGTCACACACATAGAGGGTGCTAACAGAGAAGGAGCCATAACCATTTCGCGATATCGGGTATCGCGGATTTGAGAAGGAAGAGTCGAAATTCACGACTCACGAATTCGTGAGATCGTGAGATTTTGATAAGAGACCTTGGGTTAGGCCCTTGGTCATAGCACTGTGGTCGCTTGGAAAACGGAGAAGCTCGCGCCTAGTGTGTTTGCATAAGGGAACCTCTGAAAAGGACCTATGGATCAATTTGAAAAGAGATTCCAGCAGGGAATTCGAAAGGGCCGCTTCGGATCAAGGGGATAGAGAATGATCCTGTGAGTAGATCTCATTTCGAGGGCCGATAGGTTTGCGCCAGATTGGTATCAGAGCACAGAAAGATTTCTTTTCTTTCTATAGTAGGGAAAAGGAAGATCCACCATGCTGCCGAGAAGAAGAGATAGGCAAACACCCAATCCTCTAGAGGAAATGAAAATGCCAAGAGGAAGGGGTAGGCAGGTGCCAAATCCAGCCATGGAAAGAGAGATGCGTGACATACCCGTCAGACTCGAGGACATGGAGACACCACAGAGGTGCACAGTTGGTGTTGGAGATGTCAGTGATTCCGAAAGTGAAAATGAAGTCGGACGTGAAGGAGAAGAAGTTGCAGCAGAAGATGTAGCAAATGAACGCCTGATTAGGGTTGTTGCAAGAATGGGTGCTAAGGCGAAAATGGATATTCCAGTATATGAAGGAAACCTAGATGCTGAAGAGCTTCTAGACTGGATTAGAGCTCTGGACACATATTTTGACTATGAATATGTCGAGGAAGATAAAAAGGTCAAACATGCTGTCACAAGACTTAAAGGACATGCAACATTGTGGTGGGATGAGCTACAAGGACAAGCAAAAAATCAAGAGTTGGGATAGGATGATCGCAAAGATGAAGGCGAAATTCATTCACAGGGATTACCAGATTACTCTATTTTGAAGAATGTAGAATTTGAGACATAAGCTGATGACAGTAAAGGAGTACACTGAAGAATTCTACAGGCTAAACATCAGGGCAGGTCATCGTGAAAGTGATGATGAAAAAGTTGCTAGATATATGAATGGTCTACGACATGACATTCAGGATGAGATGAGCATGATGACCATCCGAATGGTGGAAGATTCTTATCAGATGGCTCTCAAAGCTGAAGAGAAGCTGAGCCAAAAACAAGGTCAAAGAGGCCGAGGCAGAAGTCAACCCAGAGGCAAATCAGTTGCCCAGGATAGAAATTAGAAACCCAAGGAATACTGGAAGAAACCTCAAACTCAAACTGAGAGAGGTGGAAGCTCACAGAGAGGGAAACATACTGAACAGAGAGGTTAGTATGCTGATGGAAACATTTTTCCTCGTACCATAGGTAGAGGACGAGGAAGAGGTGGAGTAGTGAAATGCTTCACATGTGGAAAGGTCGGACACAAATCTTATGAATGCCCAGATAAGAAGAAAGAAGGTGGTGAAACTCACATTGCCGAAGCACAAAGAAGGAATGTTAAGGCAGAAGATGCTGAAGGTGAAAGATCGCTGATGATGCGAAAATTTCTCTTAACACCAGAGAAGGAGGTGGAGAGTTCAGTGCAAAGGAACAGTTTTTTTCAGACTGCTTGCAAAACCAAGGACAG
Organism: Picea mariana; assembly: GCA_032191745.1. Taxonomy (NCBI): domain Eukaryota; kingdom Viridiplantae; phylum Streptophyta; class Pinopsida; order Pinales; family Pinaceae; genus Picea; species Picea mariana. Next base: position 180,724 of record JASDQU010242163.1, read on the forward strand.
GGTATGTAAAGTCATTGTGGATAGTGGTAGCAAAGATAATCTCGTTTCTACAGAGATGGTAGAAAACTTGGAGCTGGAGACTATTGAACATACAAATCCATACAGATTTTCATGGCTACAAAAAGGACATCAGGTAAATGTCACTAAACAATGTTTAGTTGAATTTAAAATAGGAGGGTATAAAGATGAAATACTCTGTGATGTTATTCCCATGGATGTTTGTCATTTATTGCTGGGTAGACGGTGGCAATATGACAGAAATGTGATTCATGATGGGAGGAAGAACACATACACCCTAGAGAAGAATGGGAGAACTCACATGTTGCTTCCAATCAAAGACAAAGAGGTGAAACCTGAAGTAAGAAACACTGTACTCCTCATGAGTGGGAAGGAACTTCTTACAGAGGTCAAGAAGAAGGAGGAACTGCAATTCATTATGGTCAGGAAGCCTAAAATAGTTTTAACCAGTACAAGGGTAGATGATTTACTGGAAGAGGTTCAAAAACTGTTGGAAGAGTTTGCTAACATAGTAGTGGATGAACTACCTCGTTCATTGCTACCGATCAGAAGTGTGAGTCATCATATTGATCTCATACCTGGAGCTAGTTTACCAAACAAAGCAGCGTACAGATTGACGCCGCAGGAGAATGAAGAGGTCAAAAGACAGGTCCAGGACTTAATGGACAAGGGGTTGGTTAGAGAAATCTTGATTCTGTGTGTTGTTCCGACAGTACTCAGTCCAAAGAAAGATGGAGGCTGGAGGATGTGTACAGACTCAAGGTCAATTAACAAGATTACCATTAGGTATAGATTTTAATTGCCAAGGATGGATGATTTGATGGATTGCTTGAGTGGAGCCAAATTTTTTTCGAAGATTGATTTGAAAAGTGGATATCACCAGATTCGTATGAGAGAAGGTGATGAATGGAAGAAAACCTTCAAGACTAACGAAGGGTTGTATGAATGGCTTGTTATGCCATTTGGCTTAACGAACGTGCCAAGTACTTTCATGAGGTTGATGAACGAAGTCCTGAAGGATTTCATCGGAAAATTTGTTATTGTGTATCTTGATGACATATTGATTTTCAGTAAAATAGAGGCAGAGCATCTGAAACATTTGGCTACAGTGATGAAGAGGCTACAACAAGAGAAGCTGCTGATAAACATGAAGAAATCCTTGTTCATGAAGACAGAGCTCATTTATTTGGGTTTTGTTATTTCTGCAGATAAATTGAGGATCCAGATAAAGTGGAGGTGATTAAGAATTGACCATCACCGAAGAGTATCTTTGAAGTTCGAAGTTTTCATAGATTGGCTAGTTTCTACCGGAAGTTCATCAGGAATTTCAGTGGAATTAGTGCACCAATGATGGACACAGTGAAGAAGAGACAAATCTTTTCACTGGACATAAGAGGCTGAGAAAAGCTTCAATTTATTGAAAAGGAAAATCACGGAACAACCAATTTTGGTGTTGCTGAATTTCACAAAGACATTTCAGGTAAAATGTGATGCAAGTGGATTTGCAATAGGGGAAGTCTTGATCCAAGAAGATAGGCCGATAGCATATTTCAGCAAGAAGATGAATGAATCGAAAGTGAAATACTCCACGTATGACAAGGAGTTCTATGCTATTATTTAGGCATTGAAGAAATGGAGGCATTACTTAATACCGAAGGAGTTTGTCTTATACAGTGACAATCATGCTTTTCAATTTGTGACTCAACAGGAGAAGTTGAATCAAAGACATGTTAAATGGGTTGAATACATGCAGAACTTTACTTTTGTAACTAAGCATATTTCTAGAACTGCTAACAAAGTTGCTAATGCTTTGAGCAGAAAATGTTTGTTGTTGCAGGAGTTCAGAGTCAAAACACTGGGTTTTGATGATCTCAGGGACATGCATAGAGATGATACAGATTTTAAGGAGGTGTATGAAGCAGCTGAGAATCCAATTCTCAGGGACAGGAATCAATGGACAAAATACATGATCCGGGAGGGATTACTGTTTAAGGGTAATCAACTTTGTATTCCAAAATGCTCCATGAGGGAGAATTTGCTGAAGGAGAAACATAATGGAGGATTGGCTGGGCATTTCAGTCATGACAAGACATTCTCAAAGCTAAAGGAGTCATATTTTTGGCCAGGAATGAGAGCAGACGTCAAAAGATTCATGGACAGATGCATAATTTGTCAGCATTCAAAAGGAAAGAGGCAAAATGTAGGATTTTATCAACCGTTACCCATACCTGACAAGCTGTGGGATGCAATAAGCATGGACTTCATATTGGGGATGCCAAGAACACAAAGAGGGTTTGACTTGATATTTGTGGTGGTGGATAGATTTTCTAAGATGGCACACTTCATACCATGTCAGAAAACCAGTGATGCAACTCACATTGCGAATCTGTTTTTCAAAGAAGTCATTCAACTTCACGACTTACCAAGGAGCATAGTTTCAAATCGAGGCACCAAGTTCATGGGACACTTCTGGAGAACGTTATGGAAAAATCTAGGAACAAACTTATCGTTCAGTTCATCTTATCATCCTCAGACGGATGGACAAACAGAAGTTGTGAACAGAAGTTTGGGAGACTTGCTGAGGAGCTTGGTGACAGAACACCACAGTCAGTGGGACAATATTCTGCCACAGGCGGAATTTGCATATAACAACTCACTAAACAGAAGCACATGGAAAATTCCATTCCATATTGTTTATGGGATGTAGCCAAGAGGAGTTTCAGAATTGAGAGATTCAGAACATAATGCAATTAGGAGTGCTAGTGCAGAGGATTTCGCAGAAGCAATGAAGGAACTTCACAGGCAGGTGAAGGGGTGATTGCAGAACTCGAGCCAGTAGTATAAGCGCAGAGTAGATCAACAAAGAAGACAACTTCAATTTAAGGTTGGTGATTTGATTCTAGCACATCTAAGAAAAGAAAGGTTCCCAAAGGGGACATATAACAAACTGAAGATGAAGAAGATTGGACCATGTAGGGTCTTGAAGAAATTTGGGGCAAATGATTATGAGATTGAATTACCTGATGGGATTGGAATTTCTCCAATATTCAATGTCTCCGATTTGTACCCATACAAAGCAGGAACAGGTGATGAACAACCAGAGGTTCAGTGGACTAAACAGATGCCAGTTGTAGAGAATCCATAGATGGAAAGCCTACTGGACAAAAGAGTTAGTAAGAGGACCAGGCGAAAGGAATATTTTGAATACTTGGTCAAATGGAAGGGACATCCAGTTGAAGATGCCAACTGGGAGAATGAAGCATAGATTCAAAAGCATGGACAGATCGTGCGAGAGCTCATGGACAGGAGAGCCCATGAAAATTTTCAAGCAAGGGAGTATGATGTAGGAGCATCACCAACGTCAAGTGAGTGTGGGGCAAGCGCCAACGCATTTTGGCACATGATGAATTGTTTGAAAGTTTTGAAGTTTGATACGCCAAACATAAATGTAACAATTAAGAAAGAGCGCACTTATTGATTGCAATCAGACCTCGAGCGTCCCGCTCTCGTCTGAAGGACTAAGAGGCATTTATGCTAGTAAATGTAAGTAGGTAGACTTGAATTCTTAGATTAGACAGTTTTAGGAGCCAGAGGGAAAATAGATATAGACACCCTCACTTGTATCATTGTAACATTAGAATGAAAGAAGAGCATAGAGCACAGAGAGAAGAAGAAGCAGAGAGTTGTGTAGAAGAAACCATGTACAAAAGTTCTGAAATTAATATATGAAGCTTGATTCAGACTCATGGTGTTCAAATAATTTTTGTGTATGCATGATTGAATGTTATGCTTATGCGTGTTACTCTTTGTTATGCATTTTCTTTGATGCGTGAATGTATGATTTCACATTTAATGTCTAAAATCTGAAGAGAGGGAGAGTGAGGAATGAGTTTCAATTGTTTCTCTGTCTGAGCAAGAGTTTTCCTACAAGGAGTGCAGTGAAATTGTCCGCAAGGTGTGCATTGACAGAAGTCAGAGTTTGTCTCTACAAGCTCAGGAGATATAACCTTATTCTCATTCTCGCAGAAGTGCAAGTTAAGCACAAGAGCCGTGCAAGGAGTGCACAGGCTGAGTGAGGTCTCAGTGTTTGCAACATGAGTGAATTTTTTGAAGGACTGCTATTGCAGGGAGTGCGCAGAGTCGAAGAGGTTCAAATACTTGGAAGTATTTGAAGAATTGCCGCAAGGAGTGCATACAGGAGTCTTCTTGAAGACTCGAGTTGTGGAGAAATCTCAAGAGGGCTAGTGCCTTGAAGAGTTGTAAGAAGGCGTAGCGAAGGTGTTTGGTAGGAGGAAGGCATAGAGAAGGCATTTCGTAGGAGGATAAGTTCCGTAAGAGGATACCGTGTTCATTTCGCAGAAATCATCAAGGAGGAATTTGATGGTCAAAAATCTTCGTGGAGGATTCGCGAAGTTTCGAGAACCATCAGATCTTACAGAGGAGCAAGAAGGTTACGGTGGGTGTTTTTCTACGAGCAATCTCGGGAGAATTAGACCATAGGATCCGAACCAACAAGGGCCGTTGGATCACCCACGTAAATCTCATTTCGGGGTTTCGTGAGTCGAAGGGTCGAAACCTTTGCATCAAGACTCGTGAGGTTGCGAGGTGCGAAGTCCTAAAATAGCAAGAAAATTTGAGCCGTCTGATTGGAAGGACACGTGTCGTGAGATCACCCTTATCGGGGGTTCGGACATCGCAATTTAGAAGAGGAAGTCCTTCGACTTCATGAGTGGTGAAGCTGCGAAGAGAATCATGACTGTCCATCTGAGAGTGGACAGGTGGCATACTCGTCGACATGGAGGTCAGAACTTCATTGACCAATTCGAGATTTCGTGGGTTGGAGAGTTGAAAGTTCAGAATTGGAATTCGCGAAGTCTGAAAATTCCAAAAAGGCAGGAAATTCCATTGTGGGACCCATGTAGACGACATGTTGAAATTTCGCCATTTCGGCATATCGGAGGGTAAGAGGTCGAGACTTTCGTCCCGAAAGTCCCGAAGTCACGAAACCGCGAGAGAATCGCAGCCGTTCGTTAGGAAGAGGATAGGTGGCAGAGATCTAGGGATCTCGCGTACTCAGAGGTTCGAAGGGTGAAAGCTTAAGACTTGGGTGCTCCAAGTCGTGAGTGGCGAAATCATGAGGAGCGAGGATAGTCTTCGGATCCCAGGGTGACGGGAGAATCGTTGGATCAGGAACCCCATCGCATTTCGCACATTCAGTGGGTTCGGTGGTTGAAAGGAGTTGTTTTCGATAGCAGAACTTGTGAAGTTCCGAGAGCCGAGGCACGAGTGTGAACACATGGCAGAACCTCAAGTTGGGCCCGGGGAAATAGACAGGCAGACACACATCAGCTATTGGAAGGAGTCAACACCCCATTGACCTCTCGCATCTCGAGGGTTCGGGAGATAAGGGAGTGAGAGTTCAACCCTTCAACTCGCGAAGTGGCGAGTTGCGAGAGGCACTGGCATTTAAGCCTATCCGGTGTTCACACACACAGAGGGTGCTAACAGAGAAGGAGCCATAACCATTTCACGATCTCGGGTATCGCGGATTTGAGAAGGAAGAGTCGAAATTCACGACTGACGAATTCGTGAGATCGCGAGATTTTGACAAGAGACCTTGGGTTAGGCCCTTGTTCATAGCGTTGTGGTCGCTTGGAAAAAGGCGGAGCTTGCGCCTAGTGTGTTTGCATAGGGGAGCCTCCAAAAAGGACCCGTGGATCAATTTGAAAAGGGATTCCAACAGGGAATCCGAAAGGGCCGCTTCGGCTCAAGGGGATAGAGAATGATCCTGTGAGCAGATCTCGGTCTGAGGGCCGATAGGTCTGCGCCAGATATCATAGGTTAACACGAGATCACCTTTGTTGAATGAGAGAAGGTTGACATGGAGGTCGAAGGTGGATTTGGACCATTTTTTAGCATCCTCATTGTGTTGTAATGAAGATCGAAGGTATTCATCAAGTGACTCTAAGGTCAATAGGCATTGTCCTATTGGAGCAGTGTCAGGTAAGAGCTCTATGGAAGTGTGTAACATGGGAATTTCACACTCGGTAGGGAGGGTGGCTTCGATCCCATGGATGACGTGGAATGGTGTAAAACCGGTGGCAGTTTTGACTGTCGTGTAATAAGCCCATAATGTGGAAAAGAACATATGATGCCAATTGGTATTATGTTTGTTGACGGTATGTTGTAGCATGGTTTTGAGGAATTTGTTGATAGACTTGACCTGGCCATTGGACTAAGGGTAGTATGGGGAGGAAAACTCATGGGTGAAGCCTAATTTTGAGGATATTTATACAAAGATCTCATTCTCAAAATGTTTCCCATGTTCAGAAACTAATTTTCGTGGGATTCTGAACCAGGTAATGACGTGGGTGAAGAAAAAATGCGTTGTTGTGTCAGCGGTTTTTTTAAATGTGGGCATGGATTCGGCCCATTTGGTAAAGTAATACACTACCAGGATGATGTACTTGTGTCCATTACTGGATGGAGGATGACAAGTCGTGAAGTCTATGCCCCACTTATAGAAGGGGTCGACTGTTATGACTGGGTGTAGAAGAGCTGGTGTAGCTCGTGCTTTGTTTGCATAAATCTAGCATTTGTCTCATCGCTTAACAACGTGGATGAAGTCATGAAACAAAGTGGTCTAGAAGTACCCTGCTCCAATGAATTTTTGGGCTTTGGACATACCTGAGAGGTGACCACCACAAGTGCCACTATGGAAATTGTTCAAGACTCTATTGGCTTCATCGATGGTAAGACATCGTCGAAGAATGGTTTCAACCTCGCGTCGATAGAGAATGTCTCTGAAAAGGAGGTATCAGGGGGCCTAATGGCGAATGCATAGATGATCATATCGAGTGAGATGAGACCCAAAATTCTTTGTACGAAGGTATACGAGGAGGTCACCGTAGCAGGGGTCATCAGAGGGAATGAAGAAGAGGTGTTCATAAGGGAATCCTCATTGATGGGGGAAGATTTGGCATTTGATGGAAAAGCTGTAATGAGTTTGGATAGGACCAAAGATTTATTTCTTTTGGGAGTAGATAACTCTAGATCGTATTCCTGAAGGATAATAATCCATTGGGAGAATTTTCCATTAATATGTCATCGGCTAAGAAAGTACTGTATGGGGTTGGAATCTGCTATGACCTTGGAAGTTCGAAGCAGAATGCAATGTCACAGTTTTTGGACTACGAGGAAAACTGCTAACACCATTTTCTCATCATGATTATACTTCAAGGGTGGCCCTGAAAGGTTTTTACTAATGTAGGAAATCACATGTTCACGCCCGTCATCACCTAATTGGACGAGGACTCCTACTACTTAAACAACATAGGCTGATAAGTAGAGGATGTAATCATGATCATAGTCTTGGGGACTAATCAAAGGGGCATTGGATAGGGTGGATTTTAAATCATCAAAAGTTGTATGAGAAGGTTCATCCCAGGGAAATGGGATATCATGTCGAAGTAGGTGGAGAAAACCATTTGCACGAGTAGCGTAGTTTGGGACAAAGAAATGTAAAAGGTTGGATTTGCCTTGTAGGCTCTGTAGTTGGCGTAAATTGCTAGGTGGTGGAATTTATGTGATAGCTTGGACCTTGAGGGGGTCCATCATGATGCTGTGTTGGGAGACAATAAACACGAGGATGTGTCCAAAAGTGATGCAAAAGATGCACTTGAGGGGATTCAAGCAAATATTATATTGGTGACATCATTGGAAAATGATGCATAAGTCATCTAAATGCTGGGGTCACTTTTTGGATCGAGTAGTGAGGTCATCCAAATAAGCGAGGATGATGCAAGAAATATCATGAAAAACATAGGTCATGGCCCATTGAAACGTAGCACCGAAAATTTTGAGTCCAAAAGGCATGATGCGATAAGAAAATGTACCCCAAGAGGTTGTAAAAGCGGTTTTGTACTGATTTGTTGGGTGGATCTGAATTTGATTATTTTCAGAGAACCCATCCATAAAGGACAATCTTCATGGCAGGAACAATCATCGATAATTTGGTCAATGAAAGGGGTTGGGAAGTTTCCTTTGGGACAAGTGTGGTTGAGATTGTGAAAGTTTGTGCAGACAGGAACAGTTCCCTGTTTTTTGTTAACAGGTGTTGGGCTCTAAATATGTCCTAAAAACAACCTCTATGCATCAGCCAAAGGTAGGCGCTGGCACAAGCATTTTACTTGTTGCCTACGTAGGTTCTTACCTTCCGTTTTCAATACCCAACCTCCAGAGATGTGACACCTATAAATGAACAACAATTGTAAAGGGAATGACAGTTGTTCTATTCAAATGAACAAAAATGATACTCAAAGGAAAAACATTCGTGTGAAGGGAACAACAACTATTCCTTTCAAATGAACAACAACTACACTCAAAGGAATAATAGTCACGTGAAGGGAACGGAATTTGTTCCTTTCAAATGAACAACAACTACACTCAAAGGAACAACAGTCATTACATTGGGCTGAACTAATGTTGAATTAATTGCATTGTAGTATTTGCCCAACTATTTAATTTGTCAACCTGAGGAAGTCTTTTATTTCAAAGTTACCATGCACAATATATGCAAGCAACAAATTCCAACTAACACTATTATCTATTTAATAAAATAAAACACATAAATTAAAATCAATCAAATCCGCTCTTGCTTGAAAATACACTCAGATGAAATAAAATCACTACCACACTCTTACATAAATTAAGTAGTATTAACAAAATGGAGTAACAACAACATGAATTGAATCTTACTGTAACAACAATCTAATAAACAACACACATCTGTAAGAAATGATCAACTAATCATAAACCAAGATAAATTAAGACAATGAAAAGAAAAATACAAGTAAATGAATAAGACCAACACATACTAGATTGAGGGGCCCTGCCTCATCTAGCATGCGTGGCCAAAAGACTTACAAGATCAAGAGAAAGTTGCACATAATTGCAGATCCATCAGCTCCTTTGTATTATTGAAGAAAACTCAAAAATTACATAAGTTTAGCTCTTTCTTACAAATAAATTCTATATAATCTCATGAATTCCCTCTCCTGATTGAAGAGGTCTTATTTATAAAATTCAAATCCCCAAATCCTTGGGTTGCTCAAACAAATTGCTAAGTTTAGAGAACCAGCCGCAACTGTAAATTTGGAAAAATACCCTTTTAAAGAACCAACGATTTCTCTCAAACCGTAGCTCCAATTGGAAAACAACTCACAATAAACTCAATTGGGCCCATTATGAACAAAACCCATGTCTCGTATTTTCGATATTCATCCTCATATGCTCACAATATGCCACACAAATTCGTCTCTCCTTATCTACAACGTTTTTCATTGAAAATGGTTAACCACGAGCTGGAACTCACATGTGTCATTTGGAGGTTGGAACCTTGACTGCTGCAAATATTGATACATAAAATCACTCGTCAAACCATCATCAAAAAAATCATGCACAATAGTCTTTAATTCATTAAAAATGAAGGAAGAATAATCATTATTAACCACTAAAGCATAACATGAATAATATGTCATTTTATGAGCAGTTGTAGCAAATGTATGGAAAATGGAATGATAAATGAACGATAATAGGACGAAGAAGGGATGGAATGGATGTCTATAGATGATGAAAATATGGACAAATATGTGACCCAACAATAGGGACATGGTTAGAGACCCACAAAGTGTACGCAATGGGGTAAATGAAACCAACAATGCGTAACTTGTCAATTTTAGCTTTGATAGCCTCAACTTTGGATGGGTGTAGGGGGTGTTTCTTTTGATGAATAGGGAAAATATCTGATCAAGTGTCTATTTGATGTTCGACTATAGAAGGATCAAGGCTAGGCATCTCCGTATATGACTAGGAAAAAATGTCTCGGTATTCCTGAAAGAGGGCTTTGTAAGCAATGATCTCTTCAGGGGAGCATGCGACGCCAATGGTGATCTCTTCTATGATGCCTAGTTTAATGGAAATGTCAATTTTGACAGTGGGGGAGATGTTGGTCATGTTTCCTTCTTCAAAATCATCGGGGGTAGGGATAGGTTTTTTGAACCAGTCAATATGCCCCGAAGGAATAAAATCCTTGGTTTCGATTGCGCACATGGAGGCTTGGGTAGGGGGGTGAAAGGCCTCTTGTGAAAGGAAAAGTGCTCGATGATGGAGCACAGTCCATGGGAAATCAGGGGTAGTCAGTTCCTTCAGGATATCTTCATTGCAGTGGAAAATGAGATAATATAGGGGATCCTTAGAGGTAGCAGGGGGAACTGTCAATTGGTAAGTGTTATTGTCTTCAAGGGGTGAGGACATAGAAGGGATATCATGTACGAGGTGTGATGGATTGCTTGTCATAAACTGAATGTCACAATATTGTGGATGGCACCTCATTTGCTCAAGGACTGGCGATGAAATATAATGAATGTCAGTAATGTGAGCCTCCGTGGGGAGTGACTGAGAGGGCTCTAGCTGAGACGTGTGGCATACTGGGACTAATGTTTGGCAAAATTGAGGTAGAGTTGGGAAATTATGGGTGTAATGGCCATATTATGAGCATATGGCACACGCAAAATTGGTTTGTATTCCTTTCTTGCATGTGGTTGAGGAATCCATAATAGCAATGGAGGTACTTGGTGGAGTGGCAAGCAATGGGGTTTCTTTGGGGAGATGGATAAGATTTCATAACTCGGGAAGAGTGGGAGGTCTGTTAGTGGGGTGTCCTTATCTTTTGCATAGTGCGTAAGGAGGTTGAGATTGGGGAGGGAACAGAACTATGGGATCATTATTTATTCATCTTCCCCCAGTGGTGGTGGTGTTTCCACTAGTTGTTGGTGGTGGTGGTGTGGCAAGAGCCTGTACTGGGATATGCATTAGTAATCGTTCCTTTTGAGGAGGGAGAGATGGTGTAGGAACCATAATGGGTGGATGGAGATGCCATACAGGGATGGAAAGAACCATGTTGGGAAGGGTGAGAGTAGCAACCGCCTGGAATTCTTGGACTCCAGGTGGGGGGTAAAAAAAGGGAATTTGTGTAATGTCTTGGGGAACTGTCTCCCAAACCATAATTTCCCCTTGGAGGGGGGGGGAATCCTGGATAAGTGGTGCAGTGGGGTTCTCAGGGAACTCCTGAGGTAATAATTCTTCGACTGGTGGAATTTTGATGTGGGGAGTGACCTCTGTGAGAGGAGTATTGTCTCAAGTATATGTTCCATTAGAAGACACTATACACACATGTGATGAAATAGAAGGGTGTAGGAGAGGTGGTGCTCCATGATATGCCCCCAACAAGGATGGGTCCTTGAATACTCCATGAACCATGTCGATGAATGAAAAATAATATGAGATAGTGAAGACAAGGGGGAGAATGTTATCAATGTTGGTAGAATGGTTAGGCTTATAATGTGTAAGATGGTCGATGGTGACGATTTTCCCATTATGGGGGAATATCATCGTATGAAACATAAAAGAGGCTATGAACTTCATAGCATACATGTAGATATGTCTGAACAAGATATTGTAATCAATTGGGGCATTGATAACTTCAATGTCGATGAGGATGGTTTTATCCCCCAAGTTCTACATTAACATTTTGGAATATCCCTTCAGGGGATGATGGGAGACCATCATAAGTTCTCAGGGTGATGGCAGATGGTACTATCTCAGGTGATCCAAGTTTTTTCCATACTACTTTGGACATGATGCATGTGGATGCACCTTCATCAATGATGCACCGATGAACTGTGATGTTCCAGATCTTAACTAGTATCTGAAAAGATACTAGGGAGGGGAGGCGTGGTTCTCCTTTATCTAGATCAAAGGTGATGAGTCGAGTATCATCTGGGTTGACTGCCCCCAAGGTGGAAAGAAAGGATTTGCGTTGTGATAGATAGGTTTGGAGGACCTCCAACACATACATGGTGACAAGATAATGTGATAAGTCATCGACCAAAATGTAGTTATGGGATGCCCTAACATGAGGGTTATGTACATTTCGTCATAACGACATGTGGGGTATACGAGGGTTTAGTTTAGTTTTAGGGAGGGGAATCATCAGAGGTTTCTCGACTGTAGTTGGAGTTGTTTCTAAGGTGGTTGGAGTAGATTCAGGAGGCAGGCCATATTGACAATCATGTTTTTGCAGAAGAATCTCCTTTTCACTGGTAAGGAGGATATTATGATCGGTTAGATTTCTAGGTTGATTGGGACCCGAGTTTTGATATTTCCCAATTTTTGGTGGGGTTGGGATTATCTCTTGTTGGGTATTCATCACACCTTGGTGTGGAATAGGTTTTTGAAAAATAGTCAGAGGTGGTGGTTTCAAATAATGTTGTGGGGCCTGCTGAGGGGCAGGCGGTGCCGGGGGGCGTTGAGTGTTCATGGATTCTTTCATTTGTTTGAAATTGGAAATTTGGGGGCAATGATGAGTATAATGTTCACACTCACCACATAGAGTGCAAAGGAAGTTAGTTCTGAGGTTATTGTTCTTCCCTTGTCGTGGTTGATTTTTATTGTTTCCCCCTTGGGGGTTTTGATTGCCTTGATTCTGGTTGCCCCCATCGGGATGGTTTTGTTGGGGGTTATTTCCTCCTGGTCCTGGGTTGTTATTATTTCATTTTTTTCATTTCTTTTTGGAATTATTCGGCTGATGGGTCATATTTGTTGTATTCAATTGTTCAAAAATGTGAACATGTTGAATGGGAGAGGGTTGAAAAAAATTAACTCCGACATGTGGTTGTCCTGGTGGAGGAGAAACTAGCTGGGGAGGACTAGGAAATGGAAAATATGGATTTTTTTTGTGGAGACGATCCATATGGCGTATAGTAAGTTGAAGTACTTCCACTACTTCTATGGTTTTATGCGGGGGTTGGGGGAGAACTCATACTTGGTTGAGAAACCAAATGCATCATGGGTACTGGTGGGGGTCCACCCAATGGTGGAGGGGAAAAAAAGGATATGACTATTGGTGAGTGGGAGGAGGGTAATAAGACATCCCTCCATATGTTTGCGAATATTGATTTTCACCATAAGCAGGTGATGGGTGGCCGTAAGGGTTGAGATGTTTCATAGAACCAATCAACCCATATGCAATGTGGGGCATCCTAGGTTTGTCCTGGACGAATGGTATGGGTCTTGGTGCATCAGGAAATACTATGTACAAGTAACCTAATTGATCATGGATGAGGTAAAAATGTTGGGACTTGGTGATGGCTTCCTCTTCCGACTGAGGAAAAGTGGATGCTACATCTTTGGAAATAACAGAGACGAGCGATTTAAGAAACCAATCGAGACGTTGTTCTTTGGTGGTTTCTTATTTACACAAACTACATCGTCGATGCCATTCATGGATGTGGTCGACGATATGGATAGAAGTGGTTTTCTTAAACTTATATAGAAGTTTTAAACCATTTTCATGACGAACTGGTAATTGGAAAAAGGATAAAAAGGCCTTGGCCAATGATTCAAAGGTTATATGGGACCCTAATTTTTCGTCCACATACCATTTAGGTGATAAACCTATGAGAGTTCTTTGAAATAACCTCAAGTGGATGGAATCATCCATGATGTTGTTTGTTGAGCACCATAAGTTGAAGGTCATAACATGGTTGGTGGGATATTCCCTTGGTTTTCCTTCAAACTTTGGAATATATGAAGGAAAATTTGTAGGCATATTAGGCCAATTGGGGTCATGAAAAATGGGATCATTCATGAGTTTGGTTAAATTATAAATGTTTAGGGATGCCAAGTATGGCATAGGGAGATTTAGCGGAGGATTAGTTCCAACCATTGTGTGAGTAGGTAGTGGACCTGTCCCTTGAGAGGGATTTGGTGGGTTTGTACCTCCCCCTTGGGAAGAAGTTTGACTCTTGCTTCCTTGTGAAGGAGAACCAATAAATGGATTTCCTTGGGTATTTGACCCAAGCAAAGTGGAACCAAGTAAAGTTGATCCCAAAACAATAGCACTCACGGGGGGTGTGAGATGGTTGATCCGGTGAGTTGGCAAGATGTAATGTCCCCCACCTCTTAAAGAGGTAATGAGG